>JAQSVH010013729.1:0-11677 GCA_029448705.1 Adansonia digitata | reverse complement strand
AAACACAAGCTAATTAAGCTTAAGTTTTAGTTATATCAAAACTAATGATTAATTCAAAGCTAATATAGCTAACAATATTATTATAAATATATTTGATATATTTATATATAAAATATATATTATATATAATATAAAAAAGGGGAGTCAGTTCTCTTACAAAGGAATCGGCTCCCTCCATAATATATATGTATGGGTTGGAGGCCGGTTCCCCTCCCCCTACATTTATATAACATATTATATATAATATGTTATATATGTAATATATGGTATGTATTATATAATAATATATAAAATTTTTTTAATTTTTATTATTTTTAACTAGTAATTCAAAATATATTTTTTATTTTAAAATTTAAAATTTAATATAAAATATTTTAATCATTTATTATCTTTAAATAGTATTTTTAATATAAATAATATCTATATTTTATAATTTATATGTATTAAAATTTAATATATATAATTTATATATTTTGGTGGGGGGTCAGTTCCTACCACTGAACTGCTGCCATGGAGAAAGACAGCCAAAACCTGAGATAAAAATGTGATAAAAAATAATTACAGTCTATTTATTAATAATTTTAATAATTGTTATTTTTTATTAAAATTATTTTTCTCCCTTTCACCTATTTTTAATAATTATGATTATATTTTACTTTTTTGAAATTGTTCATATTTGTTATTGCATATTTGTATTTGAGATTATAAATTTAAGTAATACTAAATAAAAAAATGATTAAATAAATCAAATGAAATTATTATAATAAATATAAAGTCAAAATGAACATCTTCTAGTATTATTATTTTTAGTCTTATGGACTTGAGTTATTTTTAAATGTTTATATTATTTTAATCTTATTTTGTGTTTTTAGTGAGACTAAATTAGCGTCTTTTGCTTCTTCTTTTTTTATTAAGGGAGAAATAGGAAAGAGGGAATTAAAAGTTTACGTATCTGTTTTATATATATTTTAATAAACTTGTATATTCCTTTTGTGTTTCCTGTTATTTTTGTCTTATTTTATCTCAGATATTTATATTTAAGTTTTTTTTAATTTTAAAAACAATGTATTTAAAGGAGTTAGTTTGCACGTTAACTCACATAGTGATTTAGGATCAAAACTCGACTTGCTTAAGAAAAATATTTTGAAAGGAAATTTATTTTATTAAGTATTTTAGTATTTTAGTTTTTGGTTTTATTATTTTTAAATGATATATTTAAAAGGGTTAGTCCAAACTTTAACTTGCAAATTGATTTAGGATCCATGCTTGACCTGATAAAAAAAAAGTTCAAATAAGGATTTTATTTTATAATTTTATTTTTTATTTTTAGATGATGTATTTAAAAGGGTTGGACCAGATGTAGAGTCATAGGTCAATTTAGGATTCGAATCTCACATGCTTAAGGAAAATTTTAAAAACAAATATATTTTATGAATTATTTTTAGTTTTTTATTTTTAAATAATTTATTTAAAGGGTTTGAAATGTCTTCAAGAGAAGCTTTTGAAATTTCATTCAAAATGCTTTTGAAAATATACACATTGAAAGTATTTTGAAATGTACTTAAGAAAGGCTTTGAAATTTTTTCGAAAGAGGTTTTTAAAATGTCTTCGAGAGAGGCTTTTGAAAATATCCACATTGAAATATCCTCAAGAGAGATTCTAATCCTTATGAAAGGTTTTATCTAATCCTCAAAAAAATTTATTTTTCCAACAATTTTCAAATAAAATTCTTGACTAATTTCCTTAGCCAAAATTCAAAATTTTCCTCGAAAAAGTAATGGAATGTATACCGAGACTGCCATATGATGCCATAAAAACCATGTGGTATGGTGCGCAAATGGGTGTCATGCAGTACCATAAATTCTATGTAGTGTAATGCATGCAATGAGTGTCATGTATTACCATAAATTCTATATAGTGTAATGCTTGTAGTGAATGTCTTGTGGTGCCAATACTTCAATTAAATCCATATCATATACTTCATCTTGTAGAAAATTTCAAACCCACTATCTTATCTTTATTATCTTTTTGATGTGGCTTTAAAATTGGCTAGCCAATCTAATTAGTTGGAACGATCATTTATTTTTTTTGCACGAAAAAATGTTTCATAATTTTGATATCTTGAATAGCAATATTCATCTCATTCTTCCTTTTACCCTTGAATGTTGGCATTCTCAAATGGAGAATCATCAAGGTTGGTGATGCTTGACCAATGGTGATGTAAGTGCTCGTGGATAGATGCATATGCAAACACCATGGACAATGCTAATGCTTCATGAAATGAGGAAAATGCAAATTCTCCTTGACATAATGCAAACACTAATACCCATAATAATGCAAATGCTAATACCACGAATGATGCAAGTATGGATGCATATAAATGTAAACATAAAAAGTGCAGATGTCATGAATGTCATGAATATTGTGTATGAATGTAACTTAGTGCCATACAATTTTTGTGCTCCTTAATCATGTTAAAAGGATTCTTATGCTTGTTGTTTACTCTTCGCATATAATTTTGGCACTAAACCGACCTTTTTGCAAATTTCTAAGTCTTTCTATTCTAGTATTTACCTTTTCTCAAAATGCATACATTCAGCTTAGAACTTATACATCTACATTTTAAACTTTTTCTAGTTTTTATCTTCCTTTTCTTGTTCCCTAAGACATTACTTTTGAGTTTTTTTTTTTTCTAAAAGTAGTGTAGAGATCATTTATGTTCACCATTTTAATTTATTAATCATAGTTCCAACTTCATAACAAGCATAATGCACTACACATTCCCTTTCTCATTATGGGATGCAAAGTTGGTGATAAGGAATGGTAAGAAATAGAGTAAATTATGAAAGGATAAATCTTTAGGAAACCTAAAAGTTACTGTAATGATACTTGGATGGGATATTAATATTCCAAATAACAAATAAGTTGACATCCATGATTCCCTTTCAAAAATTAATCCAATCAGTATCTTTGATCTTGTTAAGCTGTATTAGACCAAAATATTGGTTATATAAGCTCTACAAGTCAATTGCATTTGCTTGTAATACTAGCATTTGGACATTTCAAGTAGCACATATTTTTATTTAATTAATGTAATGAGGTCTTTATCCATAAGCTCATATCATTATTGTTATTTATGTCTTACAAAAATAAAGCCCATGGAACACATTAGCCTTACAAAGAAATTGTAAAGAGTTACAATTATAAGATTCTTATGCATCAAAGTCATGCTTCTAAAAACATTCTTGGTCATCGTACTATTAAGACAAGGCATTGACAATGCACCAAGACTAGTATATGTTAACCTTTCATGTATGTGATGTATGCAACTAATCTCATCAGTTGAAATATAGTGATACTTAGGGATAGCATATGGGTACTCGTTATAAGAACAAGTTCATTGAACATGACCCACTATGAAAGTTTCATGTGATATTTCACTCGCTTACTTAATGGAAATATTGTAATGTGTCAACAGTGTAGGCAATCCTTAGACTTGTGACGCCATCTTACCTTGTATATGGATTCTTAAAATTAGAGATCATGATTGGGTCCTAATAAGGGATGCCTAAGGTAAGGTGGTTTTGGATTTGACATGAAAAATATTGAAGGTGGATGAGTGGTCTAGAGAGAATTTATAACCCCTAATGATGTGAAGAGACTTACCTCCCTTGTTCCTGGCTCATGTTAACTTAAAAGTCCTTGGCCAAGGCAATTTAGATTACAGTAGAGATAGTAAAACTAATATGGAAAAGGCTAAGAGTACACATTAAACCATGCTTTTATCTTCTCTGAGTATATGATGAAAGGATCAAATTACATTAAGATACTGTACATTGATAAGCTTGGTAAAATATCTAAACTCTCTTAGCATTTAGGTGGCCGTGATGTATTACTAGAAGCCATTCTTGGTCTCTCTCTCTCTCTATATATATATATATATAGAACCAAAAAAATCATATTAATTGTCAACATAAGGCCTAATAGGTCACAATGTGATTTTATGGAACTAAAACAGATAAGAACTAAAGAGTAAAAGTTACTTTGGACCTTTTTGAATAGTTTAAAGGCCAAAAACCTAAGTACGATTAAACTAAAAATAGATAGCACATTACCTTGGGAATAAAAGCTTGTTTTTCCATCCCTAGCATTTATCAACACTATATTTTTTATTGCTTAGAATTCCTTAGTCCTTTCTCTATGATTTAAGGAAAAATGTTTTTCTTTTCTATGTGTGGCCTCGGATGCTGGCACTATTATTTAGGGAAGGTTTTTCAAACTTAAGCTATTAACATAATTCCCAACAAGGCAAGGTCTCAATTTTTGAAGGTTTTTCAAGTCAACTATGAGGATAATTGTTAGAGGCTAGACTCTTAGACGACTTTGGTTTACAATAACCAAACTCAATATACAAGAAAAAATGAGGCTATATTGATTCAAGAGGATGTCAACCCTTGAATTAAGGTATGAAAATTTCAAATCTTTCGTTGTTTTAAATGTGATCAATCTATGGCTCATTAGACGATCCCAAAAGACTATTCGATATTGATATCTTTTTATTCTGTTGCATTTTTTTATTTAATTTTAATTATGATTGCAATTTATTAAGCAAGATTCGAATAGTGGACATATGATGTTTATGAAAGATCCTTTAAACAAGCCCCTGACAAAATCTTACCTAACCTTTACATTCCTTACACCTGAGCCACCCTTTTAAATTTGTAACTTATATACATCATTTTATGATTCAAATTACTTTTTTTTTTCAAGTTTTTAATTTGAGTATTTCCTTTTATTTTTCTTTCTTATTTTTTTATAGTTTTCAAAAGGAACATTTTTACACACTATTTCGAAAATTATCATCCTTCACCTTTTTCAAAATCATGTTTTTGCTTAGAAAGACTTTTCCTAAGTTGGTTATCCATCATTTCCAATGGTTGGCAATTTACGATCATTTTTTTAGGCAAGTTTTTTTGAAGTACAAACTTTTCTCATCATGTGTTTGCATCAATCCATCCGAAATAATTGAGCATATCAAAATATTTTATTCCTTGTTCTTTTTCAACTGTAATAGTGCATTCAAGCTTTATTTAGACATGTCCTAATTGAATACACAGTTTTCCAATTCAAACAATTACATTTAATCAAAATAAACTTTAAAAGATTGTAATGTAGCGGTTTCGGGGTCAAAAAATAATTTATACAATAGGCCCAAACATGTGTTTAAGGGTTATAAACTAGCAGATATTTCTTTCAAACACCAACTTTTTCATTTGCTCTTTTCTTTTATTATGTTTATCATTTTCTTATCATATTTTAATTTTGTTCTTTTTTTTTTCTTTTTCTCATAATGGAATAAGTTCAGAATTCTTCTATTTATTCCCCATGACATAGGCATTTTTATAACTGAGAAAAAAGAGTCATCTATTTATGTACAGATAGCTGATACTAAGGTGAAAAACAAATTGCATGTTCTTTTTCATTCATATGAATATATATATATATATACAGTTCTAAGAGATTAGCTAAGGTGATAGGATAAGTCTTATTCGAATTACAAATTATATATAACAAAAAAATTTAAACTGTAACAAACTTGGATAAGTTCAGTTTAATTTCTTGAAGATCTAGGATATTGCTAGTCATTTTTTACTATTTTTATTGTTGTTGAAACAGGATTTATCCTGAGTGTCTTAAGTTATTGATGTTATCTTAACATGCCCCCTCAAGATGGTGGAGCTATTGGGTACACCAGTCTTGTTTTTGAGTAATTGGAATCGTTGCTTGGAAAGTGATTTGGTGAAACTATTCGCTAGCTAATACGTGGTTAGCTGATACTTGGTTAAAAGGTATAGTACTTTAAATGCTCCAGATTGAACATGTCTCTGAACAAAATGGTAGTCTTAAGCAAGATTCTTCATTATGGAATGAAAAACAGGATTAACACTTAGGTAAGTGGCCTTGATGTTGTCACATAGTTTTATGGTGTTTGCTAGATAGGAAAATGGATTTCAACTAAAAGATTTTTAAACCGTAAAGCTTCAGTAGTAGAGTTCTATATTCAAATTTTATAGAGGAACGAGCAACTGTATTTTGTTTTATAGATTTCCACAAGATAGGGTTAGATCCTAAAAATATGATGCAGTCGGTTATAGAGGTTGGATCATCTAGATTGCCTATCTAGTCACCATAAGCAAATTCAATGATTTTAAAGTTATTGCATGGATAAATCAACAAGCCATACTGAAGAGTGCATTTTAAGTATCTTAGAACATGTTTTAATGCAGTCCTATGTAATTGAATGGGACTATGCATGAACTATGATAGCTTATTGATTGAGTAAGCAACATTAGGCCTTATGAGAGAGATGTACTGAAGTGATTAATTATCTCTCGATATGCGGTAGCATCAACTGGACCACTGCCATCTTGATATTTAGTTGACTATTAGAGGCCATCAGTGTGACTATTTCTTTTGCACTGTCGATGTTGCATTTGACTAGTAAGTTTGGAATGTAGCCACGTTGAGAAAGGAATAAACCAAAAGTATTGTTGATGACTTCAACGCCTAGAAAGTAACTAAGGTTACCAAGATCTTTGAGAGAGAATCTGGTAGTTAACTGTCTCAGAAAGTGTTTGACAACTTGTTGATTGTTTCCTATGACTATAAGGTCATCAATATAAAAAAGTAGATAAGATCTTAGCCTTGATTATAAATAAACAAGAAAGCATCAAAGATGGAATTAACAAAGCCAACTTTGATTACAAAGGTGCTTACTTCTGTGTACCATGCTCGTAGAGCCTATTTAAGACCATATATTACTTTGTTAAGATTACAAACATAGTCGAGATGATCATTATCAAAGAAGCTAGGGACTTGAGCCATATATACCTCTTCTATAAATGTGCCTTAGAGAAATGCATTGTTAACATATGGATGTTTGAGAGGCCAACCAAGTGAGATGGCAATGTAGTTGATAGTTTTTATAGTGGTGGGCTTGATGACTAGACTAAATGTGTCATTAAAATCAAGTCTACGCCTTTGATAGAAACTTTTTGCGACCAGCGTACCTTTGAATCTATCAATGCTTCCGTCAATTCTCTATTTTACACAAAAAATCCATTTGTTCCCAACAATATTTTGAGTGGAAGAAGGTGAAACCAAGTTCTAGGTGCCATTAGCAATAAAAGCATTAAACTCACTAGTCATAGCTTCCCTCCATTTTGGTATTTAAAGTGCTTTAGACACATTGTTAGGTTCTACAGTTGAAGGTAATGGATAGTGTGTAGCAAGGCATGCGTGTTTCGGTTTGAAAATAATGTTTGGAGATCACGTGAGCATGGGGTGTGTTCATTTAGAGGGTAAATTTGTTTAAGAAGGTACAATGATCGGTGAAAGTTTTGTTTGAGATTTAGAAAAACTAATATCATTACTTGAGTTGGCACTGCGCACTAAAGCATCAGCCATGGTACATAGCGGCAGAGCAGTAGTAAAGTGGTTATGGCACAATGGTTATGGCATAATGGTTGCAATATCAATTGCTAGAATATGTGAGCAAGTTATTTTTATTTTTTGTGGCTCAAGGTTTATGGATTGTAATTATTAAAAAAGAAAGTAATTTTTAACAAATTTGACATGTCTTAAGGTGAAGATTTTGTTAGTGGAATGATTTAGGTAGAGATAGGCACTTTAGCTTAGTGAATAGCCAAGAATAGACATGTTCTAGATTTTAGTTGGAGTTTAAAGTCGATATAAAGCTTTAACCAAGGGTAACAAAAACATCCATATACTCTTAATTTTGAGTAATTTGGTTTAGTTCGAAACAGAACTTCATAGGATCAATTTTAAGTGCTTTAGTGTTGGCATTGAGTTGATGAGATATATTGCTATTTTGAGGGCATAAGACCAGTACATGCCATTGAGGCTTCATGAAGGAGAGTGAGGCTAGTCTCTACAATATGTTGGTGCTGTCTTTCTAACACCCCATTATGTTCTAGTGTGTGTGGTGGTGTCTTAAGATGTCTAATACTATAGATGGCAAGTAGATAGGTTAGTACTTGGTATTCACTCCCTATTGTTAGAGTAGCTTGTGAGGGTTTGTTTGTTGAATTTCTTTTCCACGTGTGCTTTAAAGGTTGAAAATAGGTGTAAGACATCAGATATATGCTTGGTAGGGAACAACCATGTAAATTTGGAGAAATGGCTTATGAAAATAACATAATAATGATGGATTTCATGAGGTGTGAGTTTTAGACTACCTAATACATCTGTGTATAGTAGCTTTAAAGGTTTTAAGCTTAACAATGTTGATATCAAAAAGCTGCTTTATGACTTTTATTGCATGAACATGAATTATACCTTATAATTTTATTTGTTGTTGCAAATTCTAAACTAAGGGATTTGAGCATAAGGGACAAAGTCTTGGAGGTAGAGTGTTCTAATCTTTTGAGCCAGAGTTTAGCAATTGATTTTGTACTAAGCAATGCTGATGGTGATGTTTTAGATGTGACGACTTGTGACTTGGTTGACTTAGGAATTTCATAAACACTATTTTTACTGTACCCTTTCACTAATGGAGCTCCCGTAGCAAGATCTTTCATAAGCAATTAATTTGGAAAAAAATTCAACAGAAACTTTGTTAGTGTTACAGTTTAGATATTGATATGAGTTTCCGTTGCATGTCAGGTACATGTAGGACATATAATAAAAGTAGTGGTTTATGTGCTGAGTTAATTTCTATCTTGCCAGTATGTTTGATGGACAAACTTGATCCATCCTCTAAGAGCACTTCATTTAGGCTATCGTATTCAGAGTATAAGGATAGGTTTTAAAGATCGGTTACCACATGGTGGGATGCTCCAAAGTCCATTACCCAATTTTGAGTATTAATGCGATTAGCAGCATGGACAAAGTTGCTATAGGATTTTACAAAAAAGAGTTCTTATACTACCTGCAAATTTTGGCAATGTGGCCAAATTTTTCATAAAGTTGATAGGTTGGTTTATTATTGGAATAACTAGAATTAATCTGGTTTTGCTTTTTCTCCTATTGTAATTACCGTATCAAAATTGAGGATAAATCTACTGACTGTTTGGTGGGCTATTTCTATGGTTATTGTCTTTTAGTGTGTATTAAGGCTTGATTTTTTTTCTTTTTTGGCTAAGTTCATAGTGATAGTTCCAACAACTACTAGTTCTTCTTGTTTAGTGGCCATTTCAAAATCAATCAGCTTATTATATAACTGTTCTAGAGATATTGTACTCTCTCTCGCTCATATGGCTGTACTTATCTTCTTTAACTCAAGTCCTAGATCGTTTAGGATGAAAATAATGAGATCATCATTTGCAATTGATGATTAGGCGATAGCTAACTCATCTGCTAGGCTTTTCATGGATTCTAGATATTCTATGATTGGTCAACTTCCTTGAGCGGACAAAGACAACTTTTAGTTTTAGAGACATTACCCTTGATCTTGTTTTGGTCGTGAATAACGGTGTTAGTTTATCCATGGCTTCATATAAGGTTTTGGACATGGCAATCATAAGTATTATGCTTTCATTAACAGAGGCAATAATTGAGTGAAAGATTAGTTTGTGTTGTCTAATCCATTTTCAATACTGAGGATTCCAGGTTATTATTCCTTGGTTGTTGATGTACGAGCTGGGGCGGGGTAATGTCCCATTAATATAATCAATGAGATTGAAGCTAGTCAGCAAGCTACCAACTAGATGTACCAGGAAAGAAAGTTGCTAGAATTGAGTTTGAGGGGTAATTGTGTTAAGGCTACAATTTGGATGACATTTAGTGGGGTGTGGTTCTAATTGTGCTTGTGGTGTTAGATAAAAATATGTTGGATGAGACTGTGTTTGACATGCCTATTGGTTATTAAGCAGAATCTTTGATACCATATAGTTATAGCCGATAATAAGGTGAAAAAATTGGCTTACACATTCTTCTTCATTCATATGGATATATATATATATACAGTTCTAAAAGTTTAGCTAAGGTGATAGGATAACTTTTATCTTATTTGAATTATAAATTATAGATAGTAGAAAATTTTAAATTGCAACAAACTTGGATAAGTTCCAATTTGGTTTGTTAAAGATCTAGGATATTTTCGATCATTGTTTGCTATTTTTGTGGTTGCTATTGTTGGATTTATCTTGAGTATCTTGAGTTGTTGATGTTCTCTTAACAATCTATGCTTCTTCAAATGACTATTCCATATATTTTCCCGCAATGTGGAGTGTGATCCTTGTAGGCACCTTATTTTATCTGGGCTAATTTTTAGCAGTTTAGGGCATGGACAAAAAAGCTTTTTTTTGAGGAGGTCAAGAATGCTTATGGATCATATTAAAGATAAATGCAAAGACATGGCATTAAAGGATGCAGTTCCAGGTGTTTAAGGATAAAAGACATAGAAAAATTCATAATTTTGCTTGAATGTATCGATACATGGTTCTTATGTATTGATACTATGCTTCAATGACCCAATTTTTGAAACATCCCCATTTGTATCGATACAATGTGTAAATGTATCGATACATGAGTATATATATTAAAACATGAACTCATGTATTGATACTAGGCCATGCCAGAACCAAAACTTGCATTTTGTAAAGTAGATGTATCGATACAATGCTTCATTGTATCAATATAATGTTCCATGGTATCAATATAGTGATCATTGTATCGATACATTCAAGGGTTTTAGACCAAATGTGTTGATACATTCTTTAATTTATCGATAAATGCAGGCTATTTTACATGATCGGGGTATTTTTTACTTGTCTACCATTGACCAAAGCTTGATTTTAACTAGTTTTTGCATAAAAAAAATCAAAACCCTTATCGGATTATGAATTTAGACTTGTGAATTAATCAAAACATTTTTTTTGAAGTCTAAATTAGATCACAAAGGGTCAATGTCATATGATCACCCTATTCCTCCCTTGTTTGTTGACAAAGATCACCATCAGCCACCCTACTTGCTGGTATCTGATTTCAGCAATCAAACCAGCCACCCTATGTCCATCATATGGGTAGCAAATCACTTTTTACAACCACCCTATAGCCATCAGCTGTCACAACTTAGTCCCCTTGAGAAATCACCAAAAACACCTCTAATTTAGCTCTAAAGTGCTGGTATAAATAGGCCATCAATATCTCAGCTAAAAAAATGGTTTTTTTTCTAGCTTGTTTCAGCTTTCCCAACTTATTCACACATAAAAAAATAGAATCCTGTAGCCTTTCACTCAACAACCAAAAACAGCCCCAAACACTCATTTCCAGCCTCTATATACTCTAAAAAATCATCCTCACCCATACTAGAATGGACACCTTTCTTTCTCTCATGTTTCTTGCTAATTAACAACAAGGAAAATAGAAGAATTTAGGCCATCTCTATTGCTCCAACCACTTGACCAAAATTAAAGCTTTGCTGGTATAACTGCCTACTTAATCACTTTCATTTTTTATTTTTCAGCATGTTCATCATTTTAATGAGCTTTCCATGCTTCCACCACCCTCTTAGGATTCTCATGAAATATTGTGGCTTTTGGTTGTGGTAGCATAGGATTTGGATCCTTTGATGCCCTTTTTGATGTGCAAAGTGTCTCATTTCATCCTTATTATTTTTTGACAGCTCTTGTTCATGCATTTTATGCCATATTCA
>JAQSVH010013718.1:0-11678 GCA_029448705.1 Adansonia digitata | reverse complement strand
ATTAGAGTTGTATCCTACCATCAAGGAATCTATATTCTAATTAGTTACTGAAGTAGAGTTAAACTCTTATCACTAGAGTAGTTAAACTGAATTAGGTTTTACTTTATAATTTCACCTTAATAATTTGATTTAATTATCTTGGTCCATTTATTATCATGTGGGCCACATAAAATCTAACACTTAATGTATTAAAATAATTATTGATTTTCGATTTAATCGAATCAATAAATAATTTGTCAAATTTAATTTTTTCTACATTCTGTCCATCACTTGCAAATTTGTTGGGATATGACTTAGAAACCTCGTGCACAAGCAACCTAACATAGACAGTTACATGCTAGGAGATTTCCATCCCCTTTTAGCAAATTTGATTGATAAGCTCAACCTTATCCATATTCGTCAGCAGTTCTGTCCCTTCTATTTTATTTTTTGGGGGAGGGGTGTGCATATTACCCATAATTGGTTCTGAAAATAGTTAGCTCTCCAGATAAATCATAAACTTCATGGTTATCTTTCACTCGAGTAAGTATAAAAAAATATACACTTTTTATGATAATAGTGATTCGTTAACTAGCAAAGTTCGAGTTACAAAGTGAAGTGGCTACGTATGCAGGCCAAAGACAGACTTTATTCACCTGACGTGCTACCCTTTCCTAATTAATTTATTTCCTTCTCTAATAACATGAGCAAAATAACCAGAAATAAAGCTAGTAATTAGATCCCTTATCAAGTGAACTAGATGATTACCTTCCTAAATCAAGGCATTTTCCGTTTGGATTTCCTTAGTATTTCCGGAGTCACTTTTGAGGATTATCTTGTTGAACCATTATGTTTCGTGAATTTAATACTCCAAAGGATATAATTACGATGGTAAAATTCGAACTACCTAGTGGACTTCGAACTGATTTACTTTAAATGAAGAGGTTTTTTTTTTGAATAGTAGAGGTTTAGAAGGACTTTTTTTGTTTGAATGGCGAGTATGGACTGATGTTGGTAATTGCCTGCTTATCTTGCCTCATGCCACTTCTATTGAAATTACTATTTTACTATTTAATATTTAGTTTTAAAGAAGGATAATAAAGTAATTATATTTTTTAAAAACCTAAACCTAAACCTAAACTTTCATTATTATTCTCCTAGCCATATTTTTTTTGGTAAATAAGTAAAAAAAAATATCGAGGGGGGTCAAGTGAGACAAAGTGGTAATACATTTCTCTAACATTCATAAAAGTCGTAGAGATATTGAAAATTCAATATCTATAATAGAGCAGGGTGAGAGTTGGCACAAAGCTTGCCAATAGTAAGACAAAAGTGGATTTTGTAATATTCATTCCCGCCCCAGTCCATTATTATCTTTATAATGCACTCAGCTCTACATTAAAAACAATTGGCATAGCCTTAACTTTGGTGGCAGTGAAAATCACCATATTCTTATCTGACTTACGAGGTACCACTCTTCCATGCTTGCCACTTAAGATTGTTCATTGTATAAGGCATCCCTATTCACTTCTATAATTCCATTAGGGATAGACTCCATTTAGCACTATGTCTGTCTCCTTGTCGCAAGTTATCTTTCTTGGGTACAATTTTGAAAGAAATCTATTCCCGGTGAAGTCTGGCCTCATGCAATAATAGTATTTAAAAAATTTACAAAATGTCATAAATATGCAGTAGAAACATTGAACACAAGAATAGCCAGACTTCCATGCGGATCTTTAGAAGGGATGTAAATGTGTAGCATACAAAAAAAAAATCAAATTTAATAAAATTAAATCATACATCTAAAAAGGGATTACCTAACTCTCAGATATGCAATCTGAAGTTAAATCCAATCCGAAGAAAACCTGAAGTTAGGGCAGCTTGGTGTTTGATCAGATCTACGAGGTCATGAGCAACACACTTCTCTTACCTCTAATGGGAATCCACACAGATGATAATGGGAGCCTTATCAAGGATCACTAGTTCTCCAATGCTAGCTAGAAGACTCAAGCAATTCGAATGAAGAGATAGTTGCTATCCGTTTCTTCCTTCACTCAATCTGAGAACAATTTTTGAATAGTGTTTTTACTCTCAAAGAATGGAAGAATGACACATGAAAAAAGGTCCAAGGTGGCAGCAAGTTGGTTTCTTCCCTTTATGGTGGAAGACAGTTAGAGAACTTAAAGAGAAAACCATTTTCTCAAAAGTTAATTCATTTGACATGTGTTTCTCTCCCGCACCACAAAGCTAGGTGTCTTACTCTTTTAGTCTTTTTTTTCTTCGCTGAATTCAATCTCCTCTAGAGGAGAGAGTTTTGATAAACTTTAATTACTTGCATAGGTGAAACTCTATACCTTTGGTAATTCAAAGTCAATGAATCACTCTTTACCTTAACGTTATGGCCGAATCAAACTCAACTAATTGGCATAGTGGATTTCGATCAATGCACCATGTATGTGACCAAAATTCCATCTAGGTGCATTGTAGGTAAATGAGTAGTTAGGTTTCTTTGCAGTTCAATCTAAATTAAACTCTTTTATTTATCATATAAATTAGTTAATTGATCTCATATACCTATTATATAATTAAAATAAGATAAATAGGTAAAAACCATTTAGCTAAATCAAATAATCCTTTATGAATTTCTATCTAAACAAAATTCATAAATTAAATTAAAACAATTTTAATTTAACAACAATCTTAATAATATTAATTATCTAAATAATTAATATTTGATAAGATTATTAACAAATTTCAGCTAGGATAATTTCCATCATGTAATGTCTTCCATTTAGACATATTATGTCTCAATTTAGACATGATCCACCAAGACATTTCATGTCTTAATTTAGACATTATCTACATTAGGCAATCTTATTTACATCTTATTTACCATGTCTTAAAAAAGACAACAAAATCTTAGATTTTACAAAATCTAAATTTTTGTCTTAAATCAATTCTTAATTGAATTTTTCAGTTAAGTCCTCCATTTAATTAAGTAAAACTTAATTAAATTCTGATTTTAATCCAACAATATCATCTTATTGTGTGTGAATCATTAGGTTCCTAACTTATTGGCAATGAAGATAATTATCTTATTAATCATGTTTATAGATCAAGAGCGAGATTTAGCAACCTATCATGACCACAAAAATGTTGAAGAGTCAATGTGACCTCATTGAAACTTTTCAGTAACTAACCTATCAGTGCAATACGATACTTTCATAAGCATGGTACAGAGTCTACTCATGCTTCAATCTATGTTTGATCTTGTAAGTCAAGGTTAACGATCATGAATCTATGAGAATGATTCCTCATAATTTACTATGCTTTGGCTGGAGACTTTAATTTGATTAACCATAGTCAAGATCATTCAAGATATGTCTCCAATGTCACTTGGCATGGTGAATCTCCTTTAGATCACTCGTTCATCTATCATATGGATCATGCCTTACCTAACGTACCCTGCCTTAAGTATTGATCTATTGTGGACCTATTTCGAGCAAATCTAAGTATAATATTTCTCATATGATATGACCTAGTATCACAAGTTGAAGGATTACTTACACCACTAGCACACGAGAACATATTCTATAGACACTTAAGTGACTAATAGCAAATGAAATTCTCAGATAGATCATATTCTGTGAACTTGTTTCCATGAAACAAGTACTTACATGCTATTCCCAAGTATCCCATATGCTTTAACTCATGAGATCAGTTGCATGCATCATATGCATGGAGGCTTAACTTATGCTAGTCTTTGTGCATTGTCAATGCCTTGTTTTGACAAGACTAGGAACAGTTTTAGAAATATAGCTTTGATACATAAGTATCTCACAATTGTAACTCTTTACAATTTATTTGCAAAGCCAATGTATTTCATGGCCTTTATTCGATTAGTATTTACATAATAGTCAATCACGCTGCTAAAATAAAAGAAAACCTTTATCATTATAAAATAGTAATATGTATATAATTATGTGACTGTATATCTAATGTCCCAATCCGATTAATTTAAAGACATACATCAACAACTTCTTTAGTCATCTTGCAAGCCATCTTCTCAATCCCATTGGCAGTGAATAGCTTCCTTGGTGTAGGCAATGATTCGTGTTCCTCATAGCAACCCATAGGACATTTAGTCTGAAGTCTAGGCTCTCAACTTGATCCTCATGTGGAAAGAATTTAGTCCAAAATTTTGCATCTGTCTGACTCTCTACTACTAAAATCATTTGAAGTCAGCCCCAAGGCCTACTCGATACCGCTTTGCTTAGTTTGCACTAAAAAAATACGTCACCAGGATTCGATCATGTGGTCACAAACTTGGCAACATACTTGCATCGGTTTTCGTCTAGCATTCAGTGCCTCTGTTGTTGGCAGAATTCCCATGCAGCAGTCGCCCCAAGAAAATCTTTACTTTCGGCATTATCTTTGCTGTCCACACCTTGCGTCAAACGGTGCTGCACTGATCCCGGGTTGGAGTTGCCCGACAAAGGAGACTCAATGATCCAAAATATGCTGATCTATGCGATTAAATGATGTCAACAGCCATTAATTTTAATCAAATTAGCGCTGCCGATGTAGTCATATGTCTTTATTATTAATCCAACATTATACTTTTAGATTGCAGTATTTAATAATCGGCAAATCGTACCAAAGGAGTTGAAAGAAATAAAACCCAAGAATCATGATTGAATGCCCAAGTTCAGCACTTAGAACTCTATTTGAGAGTTGTTTCTTGCATGTCAGAAAAAAAAAAATGTTGTAAACTATGTTCAAACTGTCATGACTTGACATCAAACACCATGGACTAGAAACAGGTTGTCGGAGAATTGCTGTGATAGCAAGATTACAAAGGATCTTGTCCAACAAATTATCAACTTAAGCACAAGATTGTCTGCAATGTAGAGAAAGACAATTGTTCTTCCTTCGAAAAGAAAAAAGCTATTAGTACAACTGCTTCATCCTACCGAGCAAAAGCTCAGGAAGGCAAGAACTTGACACATGATTAGGGTGAACCGAATTGAACCCAGGTCGTAAGGACCTTGAGTTTTTCTTGAAACTTAAGGCTCTTAAAACTTAATTTTAAAACTCGAGCTCAATTAAGAATAAAAATTAAATGTTCGAATTTACTTAATTAAGATTTTTTTTTAAAAAATAAGTTCAGTTCTTATATTAAATTTTAAATTTAATTATTTATATTTATACTTGAATTAAAAATAAAATATATATATTATAAATAAAAAATTATTATACAAATTATTACACTTAAATATTAAATATTTAAATTTAATTTACTCGATAATATTCAACAATAACGTAATCAAATTTAGCTTTTTCTATTCAAATCAGGCAGGCTTCAAATACACGTCTCGTCCTGCACCTGGACGTAATCGAGTGGTGGTGGTCACATGCATAAAAGACGCGCGTGGATACAGAATCTTAGCGATTTAACATTGCACCCAGAAGTCATGCCTGACAACAAAGTGTCATCATCTAAAATGGCGAGTACAATTTTTTAATCTACTTGAGGACGTAGCTCAGAACTTCCTTCCGATTATATTACTCCAAAAGCCAAAGACGAATTTTTGAGTCCCGGTCCCACTCCAAAACTAGGAAACCACAAGATAACGTAATAACTTTTTGCAGCCACTAACTTGTTTCCATGTGGCGGTCCGAGATTCTCTACTCCCACTGGGGCTTACCTCCATACGGTGAGGCCTCCTTTCCTCACAGCTCCTCACTGTTCTCATCCTCGAAGTTCGTTGAGTTTTTAGAGGTTGTGTGTGAGGGATCTTGAACGAGGAGACTAGTGATAGTGGCGGCGGCGGCAAAAATTGGGCTCGTGTCTGCTACAAATACGGCTCCGTAGCTTGCACAGTGTACTGTCGAGTAGACACAGTCTACATCTGTGCTGGATGCGATGCCTGTGTGCATGCTGCGAACCGGGTAGCCTCGCGCCATGAACGTGTGTGGGTGTGTGAGGCATGTGAGCTTGCTCCTGCTGCCTTCTTGTGCAAGGCAAACGCTGCATCCTTATGCGCTACTTGCGATGCTGAAATCCACTCTGCCAATCCACTTGCACGTCGCCACCAGCGTGTCCCAATTCGTCCAATTTCAGGGTGCCTATGCGGCCCCTTAGCCACTGATCATGATGGACGAGAAATGGCATCAGCAGTTGAAACTGAAGATGGTTTTATGGCAGCCACGGAGGGAGATGAGACAATTGGTGATGAGAAGGACGACGATGAGGCAGCTTCATGGCTACTGCTGAATCCCGGTAAAAATAGCGCCAACAAGAATAATGGGTTCTTGTTCAGCGGGGAAGTCGATGACCATCTTGACCCTGTTGAATACAATTCAAGAGATGAGAATCAATTAACTGATAATTATAGGCAGCAACAACAGCATTTTGGACTTCAAAACAAGAGTTATTGGGGTGAAAGTGTTGTGCCAGTTCAGTCCTGAGAAGCCAAGATCACTTGCAGCAACAGCGGCGACATCGGAGTTTCCAGTACGGCATGGATTACGATTCGCCAAAAGCTGCAAACAGCTATAATGGTTTCACTAATCATAGGGTAAGGTTTACTTTACTGCAAACAGCTTGCTAAGTGGTTCAGGACTAAACATATGTACAAATTACTTCAGTTTGAGGTCTTTAATTCCTTCAATCGGACCCCAAAAATTTTCATCCATAGCCTGTTTTTGTTAATTCAAAACAGGTAATTCCAGTAGTTTTGGAAATCTTGAATTTGTTTGCTTGGTTACTCCAATTAATAGTTAATTTTGAGCAATTAAACCATGCCACGTTCTCTACGAAAATGCAATTGCTCTGTACTATGTAGTTTTCTAGCTTGTTCTGCAACTACCAGCTTTTAAAGGCCTTTTTCACATTGTTGTTTCGTGAGCGTACAAGAAGAAAGACTAACCCTGGTGAAGCTAGTTTTCCAAATTTCTAAGTCATCTTTGTTTAAGGTTTTAAGCAATTGTTATTCATTTATGTTATTTTTGCTGAGGCGGAGGGCTCCAACTTCATAATAGGCAATTCATTTACTTGTTTCATTTGATATAATTGTATTTAAAATATTATATCTTTATATAAATTTAAAAAAATTATATATTTATGTTTTTATATCATATTTTGTATTATCTCATATTTTAATTATATTTTTTGTATTTTATTATATGATGTAATCGTTTTTTTTTTCAAAATCGACAGGAATCTTACCTTTTGAAATAAAAATCCAAGGGGTATTATATGTATATTTTCTGTTTTGAACATTATTAGCTCATTATTTTTTATTTTCCCTTTCTTTCACAAAGAGCTGAATAAAATATGAAATAACAATTTCCGGTTTCCTTCCTTTTGAAGGCAGAAAGGAAAGAGAAAGAACTTCAAGAATTTTAAAACAGTTAAGAGCTTGGAAAGTTTGCTTTTACTCTAAAAGTTTGGTTCCCTAATTACTTCTCTTTTAAATTAAAACGTAGAATTTATCTTTTCATATATACTCATTAATACATAGAAATTATCTTTTCATATATAACTAAAATCTATGTTTCTCAGACTCAACTCAACTGAGTGTTGAATATAAGTATGCGTCCATACAAAAATATTAACTTTTTTAAAGTTTTTTTTGTATATTTGAAAAATGTTGTCTTATACCATGCTCAAATGTGTGCGAGACTGATGTCAGACGTGATTTTTTAAGGAAAATAAAGAGTCTAACATGGACCTGGACTAGGAAATTTTCTAACTCGAAACTGTCATAAATCCTGCTACTGAACTGTTTTTTATTTCTGTTATGAAGAGAAAAAACACACTAAGTTTCATGGTTGTATTTCCAAGTGTTTATGAAAATTTTAGAATGATAAATGGTTATATTTACCGGACAGATTGATGCACATTGATTTCTCTTTCATCTTCATCTCAGAATCGCACATTGCAGTTCATAATAAATTCTATTTAAACACAGAGTTATATGATGTTTCTAACTTATCTTGAACCATGTCAGGTGTCCCTTTCGTCTGTGGATATTGGCGTTGTGCCAGAATCAACTATGAGTGAAATCTCAATCTTGCACACTGGATGACCTCCCATTCAGATACCATCGCAACTTACAGCAATGGAGAGGAAGACCAGGGTCCTGAGATGCAGACAGAAGAAGAAGACATGAAAGTTTGACAAAACAATAAGGTATGCTTCAAGGACGGCATATGCAGAAACGAGACCACGGATCAAGGGTCGATTTGCAAAGAGAACGGATGTGGAAGTTGAAGTGGACCAGATGTTTTCCACAACATTAATGGCAGAAACTGGATATGGCATTGGACCTTTTCTAAATGCAGTGAGGGAAAGGGAAAAAGGAAAGAGAAATCGGTTTAGTTGAGCATATTCAACGAATTAATAGTAAAGCTCCAATGCTGTTACTGTACGTATTTTTCTCAGTCAAATATATGTTTAGTAATTTTGTTGATTTGTCTAGATCATGCTACTTGGGAATGCATGCATGTCTATAATTTTGAAAATTTAGTTGTTTGAAATAACAAATATCCATTTCTTGCTGTTCCATGTTTTGCTATAGTTTCAAATATTAGGTTGATGGGGAAAGAAATAAAACATCAAAGACGTGCCATACTGAATGGATGGCCTACTTTCTTGGAAGGGGGGAAAAAAGGGGGCAAAGTCCGGCAAAGGTGGTGAATGATGACCCTTTATTTATTTTGGTAGGAAAAGGGATTGTAAATATTATAACTTATAATTCGGATTAAAGTTTCAGTTTTTAAGGGTGATTATATGAACCAATTCATGATAAGCCTTTGTTAAGCCTTTTTACTTTAAATGTGAGGATAAAGTGTGAGATCCTTCTTGATCCTTGAGGTTTGAAGTATCCATTTCTGCAACGCCATTTGTAAAGTATCGGTGTTCAATTTTTTTTCGTTCCATACAGTCAGCATTTGAACCAAGATTCTAATTGGCTAATGATCCATAAAGTTACCCACTCCGGTAGTGAATGGCCACGGGTATTAGTGTAGATTGATCAGTTCTCTGTTTCCGTTGAAGGCGTTCATTGTTTTGATATTGAGTAGACTGAAGCCAACTTCAGGAGCTACATCTCAACAAAAAGAAAGAATCTTTAACCAATGACGCTGCATTTTTTTCAGTTTTTGAAGGATATGATAAAGAAAACAAAGTTTAGCCACATGTAAAGAAACATATCATTGTCAAAGGAGCTATCACTTAACCCGACACAGTGGTACCCTCTACGGGTAATCAAGTCGAGAGGTCATTTTAGTTTTTTTAAGTAATTTACTAGCATATGTCTCTTGCTTATATAGTTAGTACCCTCTCAATATACAATATGTAGTTTTCTAAATTAAGCATGTTTTTATTTTAAGATTTATATTTGATTTACTAATTGTATATAAATTTATATATTATTGATAAATTATATGATATCATTATATTAAAAGTTTTTAAAAAATAAAAACGAGCAACTTTTTTCAATGAAATAGCACCACGTCATTTAATAATAATAAATAAATTTATGTAATGTCAGTGCATGAAATATAAATCTTAGTCTAGTGCTTCTAAGTCACATGCATTTTTTGTCAATTTCTCTATTAACCAAGCATTGCCTTTAGCTGCATGCATGCCAAAATATCTGCATGACAAAAATGAAGTGGATGTCCTAAAACTCCTCTTCAGCTCTTGAGCAAGTGAGCCATTTCTTCCGTGTGTTCACACAAGCTAAACAAACAAGAAAAGAGAAAATTCGGAAATGAAAGTGTGCACTGACAGTAGAATCTTATAGAAAAAGCAGATTGCACTTTGCAGTTTTTACTGAGGAAAAGATATACAATAACAAAGAAGAGCCATGTAAAGTGGAAAGGTCTTTGGAGATCATTGTTCAATAGCTCGAAAATTGGGTCCCCAGTTAAGCTTATTTTTCACAAGCTCCAACCTGATCTTCAGGCCGTCAAAATATTAATTTCTAGTCTGTCATACGTTCATAACGATTCTTTGTTGTTCATTTCGAGGCCTCTCGAGCTTAAGATTAAGAAGGAGCAGCCAATTCTTTAATAAATTTAATGGACTTCTGTATCAATAAATCTATAGCACAAAAACAAAAGGCTTGTTTATTGCTTTACTATGCCTACTAGAAGATGGCTCTGCTAGTTTGTAGGAAACAAAACTAGATCGAACCTAGTTCAACATAGTCAGTTAAACACTGTTTTCTGTTTTCATGAGGCCTTACATGTATAGAAAACTAAGGCTACTAGTTACCAATTCCAAATGTTTTTTGAAGATTACCTTTTTGAGATACCTAAACATCTTTAATGTTCTACATAGTACTAGCTTATAAGATTTCTTGTGAGTGATTTATGAATTTTTTAGCTAAATATTATTCTCCACCACTTTGTGGTCAATACAAAAATGTCTTTTGAAGGTAAATATTATTGAACTACTTTATCTTGTTACATATAGATCATTTCTTTGGGTGAAGGCGATTGATAATGATAGTCTTTAAGTATATTTGGCGAATCAATTCAAGATCTTGTGTGCTTAAAGTTCCTAGATTGAGTAAAAGACCTGTTATTTAGTGGTCTCCTTTTGGCACGGAATATTTGAAGTTTGTTATTGATGGATCAGTTAAGGAAAATTGGGTCTTGCTGGATGTGAAGGTGTTATGTATAATGATATGGGGGAGATTATTTCTTTATTTTCAGGTCTTGTTGGAGTATAAGATTCTAACATTGTAGAGCTTCTTATAATTAGGCTTTGTTTGGTAGGGTAGGAAGAAATTTGGAAAGATAAAAAATTGGAGGAGGAGAAAAATGAAAAGATGAAATTTTTTTTTTCTTTTCATTAATGTGTTTGGTAGAAAAGATAGAAAAGTGAAAAGAAAAAAATAATTTTATTTCCTCTTATTACTTGGTTTGATTGAAAAATAAGAGGAAAAAAAGTAAAAGGTATATTATTTTACCTTAGACCCATTAGAAATTAAGATGAAAAAATAAAATTTAAAAAATGATGGGTAAGCTTGTAAATATACCCACATGACACACCACTTTCATTTTCTTTTCTTTTTCCTTTTCAATTTAGAGTAATTTACTTTTGTTAATAAGTGTGAAAAATGATAATCTTTTTAATTTTTTTTCCTTTTGCTTTTATTTCTAACCAAAGACACTCAAGATTTATTTTCTTTCCACTCTCCTCTATCTGTCCTTTCACTTTTCCTTCCAACCAAGCACATCATTAGGCTTTGCTTAATAAGATGGAAAGAAATTTGGAAAGATAGAAAATTGAAGGAGGCAAACAAATGAAAAGATGAAATTTTTTTTTTCTTTTTATTAGTGTGCTTGATATGAAAGATAGAAAAGTAAAAGAAAAAATAACTTTTTTCCTCTTATTGCTTGGCATGATTGAAAAATAAGAAGAAAAAAATAAAAAATATATTGTTTCACCATTATACTCATAAAAAATTAAGATAAAAAATAAAATTTAAAAAATAATAGATAATCTTATAAATATACTCAAATAAAATGCACTGTTCTCGTTTTCTTCTCTTTCCTTTTTCTTTTGGGTTTGGAGTGATACATTCTTGTTAATAGGTGTCAAAAATTATAACATTTTTAATTTTTTTCTTTCACTTTTTTCTAGGCAAGCATTCCCAAGAATTTTTTTTTTTTTTTTT
>JAQSVH010013708.1:0-11679 GCA_029448705.1 Adansonia digitata | reverse complement strand
TTTTGGGATCCTCCACTTGATTATGCTTTCCTCTTCCTCTGGAGATCCTAATGATTCAACCGGCATTTCTGCATGATACCATTTCATCACATTATGAACCAATCAAAGGTCCACAAAATCTGCATTGAAATTCAGAGGATGTTAAGCAATGGAAAAAGTAAACATGCCTACGCATTTGGAGATGATAGCAGTTTTCACCCTTCCTTTCCTTCCAATTCCTCGCTAACTTACTCTATTTTTCTTGTTTATTATAAATTTTTAACTTTTTCACTCTTCATCTTTCATCATTTGAAGGTATTTCACTAGTGATGTACTCCTTATATCACAAATAATGGAATCTCTGATTAACTGGTTAACTTCTGGCCAAAAACAATTATTGGTTAACCGTATCTATTCTGCTATTATGTTTTGTGTCTAAAATAATGAGTTTCAAGTTTATGTAAGGGAAATGGGAAAAGAATGGGGCATTTTTAGTTGCCTAAAGTAGATCACCAGTTCTACACAACTCATTCATAAATACTTAAACAGCATCAGAACATAGAATAGAAGGCTTAAATTTTGGAGAAAGGCGTATCAATGAATACGTTGAACTTACGAGTCAAGTAATCTAAACCAAAGCATGTCAGACTCTTCTGGATTCAAACGAGGGGTATTCCGTTGGCACAATAAAATACAGGCATGCAATATATTGAGTATGGCATTTACCTGTTTAATAAAGATTAGAAATAAATCAAGTTTTCCAGTCATCCATAAGATAATGAAATTAAAAATCTTAACCTTGTTTCCTAATCCAAGAGATATATAGTACAAACCTCCTTCATTTTTAAAAGAGTTGAAATGTTCCATGCTAGCAGATCTACCTAAAGACACCTTAGAGACCAGACTTCCAACAGCAGTATCAAGCTCTGTAAAATTATCATTAAGGCTAGAAAGTGTAAGCAAAAGAGCACTACCAACATCACCAACCCTTTCTAATAAAAATGCAGCTGCATCTATTATTCCATATTCCTGGCACAGGAGTAGACAGTGTTCAACTCGATAGCTATCAAAAGTTTCCACGAACTTGAGAACTGAATCCCGTTCAAACTGACATAATAACTGCAAAAGGAAAATCAGAAGAGGCAGGATCATAGAAAGTGGTCAACATAAATCATAAGAAGAAATATCTTAACTCAGTACTCAATTCCCTTTCCAGTTATTTCTACTGAAAAACATATTTTGAAAAACAAAAGGATAATATAAAATGAACACTGAATGAAATGACAAATAAGAAATGCCACAACATGAGACTTAAAGCTGCGCATTTCTATTAGACAGTAAGTGGAGGTGGGCAGTTGTATACTATTAAATAATTAGTGAATACATAGGCACTTACCTCCAGGTAAAGCTCAATCATATCATTGGTTACTTGAAGGGGATTACTTTGCAGGAATTTAGAGAAATTAGACATTCTTTCCATATAAGCTTCAAGTTCTTTAGACGGACCTTTCCCCCTTCCATTCAAGACATCTACAATCTCTTCTTCTCTTAAATATGAGAAATTGAAAGTGCCTGATAAGTGAACCTCAATGACTGTCTTTAAGTAAAGGAAAAGGCTTTTTGGATAAGAGTTAAGTTCGGAGAGGATATGTGAACTTTCATCATTAAAATGGTCAATAACTAAGAAGAACGTCCCCTCTCTGCAAAAGATCACAAAAGCATAAGGTTGATAAGGGAAGAAATAATTTCTAGAACATCAGAAACAATGTTGTTAAAGATGAAAACAGAAAACAGAAGCAATTCAGAAATTCATAACAACTATTACCTGCTTAAATTGACCAGTTGTGGAATTCGAGAGATGACCGCTGATCGGAAAGTAGTATAATCTCCATTGATCAGCTGCATTAACATACTGTTGATAAAAGTGAAGGCATGAATGGGCTCCTCCACATCATTCATATAGCTATCAAGAGCAGCAAGATACTGATGTCTGATGGCATGAATTAAGCCAGAAACCTGAACATTTCAATACAAAGCTTAAGGAAGACATGCAGAGAGAAATATAAACCCTAAGGAAGACATGAAGAGAGAAATATAAACCCTCACATTATGCTCACAGTAAGAAACTTGAGAAATTAACATGGTAAAGATACCTGGTAAAAGCGTGCATTCTCACATAGTTGTAACACATAAGATTGATCCCAATCAGTTTCTGGCACTACCTCCAGAAGTGCCAGTAATTGCTTCTCTCTTCTTTTGGATGTTTCAGTACTACTGGTGGAAACACTTTGCGAACTATTATTTTCTGAGGTCAAGTACTCCAAAATCCGATTTAGAACAGTTTTTGGTATTTTAACTCTTCCACGGGCAAGATGGTATACAATAAACTCAAACAGATATCCCATGTCTTTTTTTGAAGGCCATGCTTCTATAGATTCAGTGTCCTCATTGCTTGCAAGGCCATCTGTTCCAGAGACATTCTTATCAAGAAAATAAACCAGAGCATCGATGGTATTCTGAACCAGCATAGTTTCAGATTCATCCATCAAATCCTTTTCCCTTTTAGCTTCCACGTTTGCATCACCAGACTCAGAAAAAGAGGAGTTTGGTTCAGGGGATTTGTCTTCTATGAAAGCGCATTTGAGAACATCTAAAGTAGCTTCAGTATCCAACTCTAAGAGATAATACAGATTAAGGTATGGCCCTTCAAACGCCAGAGCTGATTTTCGATCCTGACTATCAGAAACCTCTAACAAAAACTGCAGAAGTTCTGTCCTAAGAGACAACAAACGTGACGCTGGAAGAGTACCATGTCCTGAGGATAGAGAAATGTGATATTTCAGTGATAACTAACAGATTTGATGGTGCCAACATTTCTTAGTATAACATTGTGCAACTGATCAGCCTCAAATCATTTCCAAACCAAGGACTAAAGATTAACGTATTCAAAAATAGGTCAGGCCCTACATCAACTAGTTCAGATATGCAAAACCCCTGCAAATACAAGTTTAATGTCACTGAAACATAAAAGTTAATATAAAATGTCATTGTAACGTAAAGTACAGGACATAACTTTCTATAGATCAACACACTTTCAGATCCACATAGCCAGGAAAAGAAAGTTATTATTATTACTTCTTTTTATCTTAGTTGTCAAAAGATAAGTTGAATTAACGGATCGAATCTCTTCAGCCCAATGATGGAAAACTCAATGAACAGAGCAGTTTTTCCTGATTTTCATTTAGTGTTACTATCATCATCATCATCACCACCAACAGAATGCATCTTTCCACTAATTCAATAAAACAATACTCATACCTGGTGGAAAAGCAAGACCTTTAAAACAGTACTTCAAGTAAACAAGCATTCGGTACCTGATAAGATCAACATGTTTAAGCAATCATAGAAAGCTAATATATGAAGACCAAAAGAAATACAATATTAAATATATAATGAATTTAAACTACCACACTGTTATAAAATCAGTAATCTAAATAAAGTGGAAAAGAAATATTGCCAGTAAACAACGCAATTTTTTTGTTCCCCAAATCTTGTAAGTCGAATGAACCCCAAAAAAAAAAAAAAATCTTGTAAGAAGGCCTCACTTTCAAATAATAAAATATAGAATACCATCAGGAGAATATTTTATAAACTTGTAGAGTGTGAAAAGTTACTCCAATATATCTTGTTCCTTCTGTTTTATTGAGGTAAGTGAAGAAGCAAGACAAAGCACTATAACAGACTAAACCTCATGGTCTACACCACTACCTTCACTTCGTATCATTTCAGGTCCTCCACATGTTATAAGATTAAATATAAAAGTGATTACAAGTGTATCTACACGTGCTAGTTTCAGCTGATAAACATATAATTGTACTTGAGACACAAGAATGGTCCAATATCCAAGGAGTAAAAAAACAAAAGGTAGCTAAGTTGTATAGCTTATATATTTCCAGAATAAAATAGGATTTATCCGGGAACTGAACACGTATCATCTCGAATCCCATCAAGCAAGGGGAAAAAACCCAAACCCTGTACCCTTTTAATCAACATTCCTGTCCATCTCAACTTACCCAAGGCCAGAAGCACTTTCTCTTTGACTATTTCGCAAAACCACCAACAACTCCTCTAAAGGTGCCCTGAAATCATCTAATCCTTTGTTGAAAAGATACACCAGAGCACCATACGAACGATGCTCCCGACATAAAATGACAACCTACAATATAAATAAGAAAATTTAATGAAAATTTTGCAATTGAAAAAAAAAAAAAAAAAGAAAGCAACCAAAATGAGATCTAGAACGCATAACAACCTGATTGAAGTCCAAGGAAGAAATGTCCATGTGGAGAACACACTGTTCCACTCGCTGCAACCATCCTTTGCTGCTGTAATGCTCTGCCAGTGCTTGCATTATCTTTCCAACAAAGTGAAAGTAAAATTATAATATATATATATATATCTATAAGGTGAAGAATAGAGGCTATATATTTAACATTATATGATACCTCAGGAGGCAAACATCCAAGCATGTCCTTCAATATGTATGGCTCCAAAAGCTCTAAAAATGTATCTAGACCATTAAAAGAAAAAAAAAAAATTACTCAGAGATCTATCAATTGTGTGGAATGAATGCCAAACAATGTAGATATCATTAGAAACATTATATTATGCCAATCTTCAGAGCTACTAAACTACACGGTAGCACAAATTTGATGAAGGAAATATCACCTAACTCAAAAGTCACTACAAAAACAACCATGAGAAAAAGAGCCATTATACTGACTCTGGACATAATTTCATTCACAAGTCAAATACCAAGACAGCAAATGAATAATATCTAAGATTACAGCCACTTCATCAACAATTAAAACCGATTAAGCATCATTCTCTTCAATATCTTTCCAGGTTGTCTGGCTCTGACATTAAAACACTCAATGGGTTTTCGGTGGTGATAGTCTGCCCTGAAAAGATGCAAGCAGAAATTACACTTTTGTTGTTAAGTTTTGGTTCAGAATTTTTCAACGAGCAAGGACTTCAAAAAAAAAACTATGCATATTTATGATATTCAAAAAATAGTTCCAATGATGATAACGGAAAAGAATCCACTCCAGCCTATTGGATGTGCAACGCCCATCATAAACAAGGCCTAGTTTATCAGATATCAGGCATGACATTCTTTCCTTATGTTTTTACTTTAGCAATTATACCTCTTTGCTGAATGGCCACAAATTTGGAGAAAATGTCATAAAAAAGAATGTCGGTCCTCTTGACATGGAGACAAAATTCAACAGCAACACCACCAACACGGGTATATTGCTCTTTTATTTCAGAGTGCACAGAACTGTTTCTACTTTCCAGGTCATCTGGCTGCTCCATTTTACCAATTTGGTTAGAAAATGCAACTGAAATGTAGGAAAACACTTCATCTACGTATGACAAAAGCAACTCCACAAGATAGGGCACTATGGCCTCCTGCAACGCTTCTAGGTTTCTAGGAAGATCAATAACACCATGGGCTTGACCATCATAAAATGTCATTGCCATGTTAAAAGCTCCCATCCAATCACCAGCTTTCCTTAGAACCTGAATCTGTTCCTTCCATGGAAGAAGTCGGCAGACAGCAAGATGCATAGATCCTAGGATATATACAGAAGCTCCTCTCACAGCTACACAATTATGATAAGCTTTTTCAGGGTTTCCAAAGACATTAATGAAGTGAGTATGATATGAAATGAGATCATCTCCTCCCAAACCATCGTTAGCAAAACTTGTTTGGTGAATCATAGTTCCATCCCTAGCAAACAGGTAGAGCTGTCCTGTCATTGTAAGAACTACCATCATCTGTAAAAGCAAGAAAACCTCCATTAGCAAATTGCTTTTATTAAGGAAAAAAAAATAGATGCACAATAAAATCCAGAAGAAGCCGACTGCCTATGTGATTAAACAAACAAAACAATGCATACTTGATCATCCAACCAAGCCACGCCTATGGATGGACTGTCAAGAGACCATTTCCCATATACTTTCAGGTCTGACTTGACCAACTTTGCAACTTGAACTTTCCGATCCCACGCTAGTGCAAGCAGCGAAACTCTTTCTGCTGTTTGTATTGGTGCATTTTCTGCAGCATATTCAAATCTCAGGAAGCTGTCAATTCAAAACTAACAATCTCAATAACACTATACCTGATGAAGAACCACGAGACTGCATCATACATGTCCATGCAGCGTAAGGCATGGAACCCTCCCGCACACCATCTGGCCTAGAAAGTTGCGCATAGACTTCTAATGTTGGAGTAAGCCTTACCTATATGGTCGAAAAAATTGGTTTCAGCAAATTGTGAGAACTGTCCAGAAAAATGCGAAGGTAATCCTTAATGCCAAAATTCACAAAATTTTAGCAATCATCCAGACTTCATACCACCAAAGCAGTTTGATATGTGACAAATATGACCACACCTTCTTCAACCAGAGAAGAACCTTCAGTAAAGAGTTTCCAACCTGCATCTCCCCCAACAACACCTCCCATCTTGCTACCAATACCGCCAGTAGAAAATTTAGCATTCCCTTGAGAGGTTACCAAGGTGCTCCCACATGAGTCGTCAAAAAGAAGGGGGGAAGCTGACAATACAGTGCCGGTTCTTTGTCCATCAAGAAGACACTATTTCAATCAATATTAGAACATTATTAATCTGAGAATTATAACATGTTGCTTATTTATTATCAGTTTAGAATAAGTAGATAACTTAATCCTCCATGCAAATAGACTTATTCTGATGTAGTAACTTTTTACCTGCGTTTTGATGGAGAACCTATTAAGCAAGGGAACAACCGAGAAAGCATGTAAGAGGACCAGTCCTTTACTGTCACCTGTAACAGCTTTAAATTGGCGAATAACTTGAGAATCCTGACCCAGAAATAATGTATGTACCACCGGTGCAGTATGTTCTCCGGTAATAACTTTTGCTGCTGATGCTCTCTGAATATCCCAAACTGTAACATGACCATCACCATAGCCAGCTAACAGCAGATCTCCTGGCTGATTGAAGCACACGGATGTTACAGAGGAAAGGGACCGATCCCGTTGCAAACGAAGTATTACCATCTAGAATACATATTACATGGTTAAACTGCAAAGTTATAAAAATTAAATAGCAAATGGATAACCAAGTTAAAGAAAGTTTGATAATCGCATATAATCCACAGAAGAGATAAATTAAATAGATAGAGAAACTAAAGCACCTTAGGATCCATGTTATCGGCATGAAGAGAGTAGTATTTACTGGGCGCTAGGATGATGACTCCTTTAGTCATTCCCACAGCAATAAAATTTAGATGAACTGCCAAAACTTGAGGGGAGCCATAATCACGCCTGAATGCCTCTGATGAAAGAGTCTGAGAGATTGCATTTTTAGCCTCAACATTGAAGTATCTCAACTGGGGTGAAACTCCACTAACACCCTCAAGCTGCATTGGTTGCGCAGCCGCACCCGCCTCCCAATGCAAACCACTAGAAGCCTGTTTCTTCTCAAGCTCTTCAGCCAATTCAAGTGGCTTCATTCTAGCACGTGAATTCTTCCCCTCCCTTTTACCTATCCTCTCGTTCTCTAATTGCTCCATTCTCTCCTCCACAAGCTCGAAAATATCACTCACTGAACTTGCATCATCAGCACCACTACCACCATTTTCCTCACCATCTCCTTGACTAGGTATATCATTCACTACATTCTCTCTTTGCAAATCCACCATCTGTAAGTCATTATCTATACTTCTCTCCTGATAGACTGCAGGAGCAGAAGAATCACACTTTTTATGAGAACCATTCGCATCAAGAGCCATAGAATTCTCATAAACAGAAATAGGGGCAATTTCCTTCTCTAAAACTTCATCCCTATCCAAAACCGTAACTTCTTTATTCAAGTTCTTGTCAAAATGAAGCTTAGAAAAGCCATCCATCTGTTCAATTACTTTATCCGTTTCGCTTTCCTTATCTTTATTATCAATAGCATCACCATTTTCAAGGGCATCAACAGGCTGAAACTCGCCCATTTTATTATCATTATTATAGTCATCAATTTCTAAATTTTCACCAGAAACGCTTGATTCAGAACTAACCGCAACCGATGCTCCAGTCAATGAGCTTACCTCGTGATAATCACTATCTACAACCTTGTGGAGAACCCCACCGCTTCCCGCCCTCCTTGACTTGATCGCCGCTGCATGTGGCGTTCGAACTGACCTCGAAGCCGCCGCAGCCGCCGCGAGTGCCGCACCTGGTTTGGCATTAGATTTCACTCCGCCAAACAGCGTCGGCAACTGTTTTGAAGAAGAAGAAGAAGAAGACGATGACGAAACCCTCCAGACAGATTCCCCAAACCGCGTGAACAAACTAGGCTTCAACAATTCCGCTGGTCCTTGTGAAAGGGCGACACTTTCGTTTAGAGATTCCGGGAATTCTTGCGAAACGGTGTTCGAAAGGGCAAGGCGATTATCGGGGTGCTGATGAGTAAAAGGGGGGCATGAGGGCGAGGTGGAGGACGTGGAAGAATCAGAATCGTTCAGGATGTCATCGATAGTGCGGTGAGGGACGATAGAGTTTGAATCGTCGTCGGAATCGGAGGAGATGTGTGAGTTCAGTAACGAGTCAAGGTCGAGTTCCATATTGGGGAAGCTTTCTCGTTGTCAATTAAACTTCACCGTTAATTCTTGGAAACATCTTCTCCGGTGTGAGAAAGAGTGAACAAGTTTAGTCGGCGACAGATCGCAAGCTTCTTTTCTGACAATTTCCGTTTTGATTGAATTACACATTTTCTTAAACCCAAAAAATGTTTTTTCACTGTTTTAAAAATATATGAAGTTTCCTTAATATCCTTTTTTTGGCTAAAATAAATCCCTTAATATCTAAGAGCTTCATTTCCATGGTGAATTGATTGATATACAGATTTGCCGAAGTTGAACCTGATTATAGAAAAATTCAAATAGTTTAAAATCCCAAATCTGAGACTCCATGCAGGTAGATCGCGGGAATTGATAGCCATGTTTTAGGAATGAACAAAGGCTCAAGGCTTTTAGGAAGCCACAGGCCAAAGCCGGTGATTGAAACTACCTCTTACTAGGCCAGAGCCTTGGTTTCTTAGCAGAAAGGTGCTCGATTGGTGCTTTTTCTTGTTCATATATAGGAAGGGCGAAAAGAAAACAAGCAAAGATATTTGAGCAACTGTAAGCAGAAGGGATAGTTGCTCACTTGCTCTGTACTTTCATGCAACTAGATTTTCAAAACTCATAAAAGTTTGTTCAGGTGCCTTGTGGACCTTTACGCATAACATTTTCTTGACTAAATTACCATAATGTTCTGCCAGTGGTCTTTGCAGAATGAACTATCAGCAAAGACTAATACAGCTTCAGCTTCTAGCTTTGCATCCAAAATCCATGCATGCCAACCAAGGAGTGGTATCTTTATCCGAACTTGAAGCAAAACTGACGAAAATCAGGTCATTGAATTTGAACCTGTCTGTGATTCACAAATGGTTAAGAAAGCTTGAACTCAGTGGATGAATTGAATATCAGAAGAATGACTACAGTAACAACCAAGCAGAGAAAATTTGAAAGTGAGGTGGCCTGGCCTTCAAGAATTGTTTGTTTGTTGAAGTGAGATGACGGTGATTTTTTCCTGGAATGGAGGTAGGTCCATGGAGCAAGACTGGTGGACTTGGAGATGTTCTCGGAGGTCCGCCACCTGCACTGGCGGCGAGTTCATAATGCAATGTCCCCTAAAATTTTATTTATTTATAGATTTGGTGCATGTAGAGTTTGAAGCGAGTAATTCACCAAATTTTATCCTTCTTCAGGCCAATGGCCATCCTGTCATGGCTGTCTCTCCACGTTATGATCATTACAAAGATGCTTGAGATACAGCTGTTCTTGTTGAGGAATTAGTTTTTTTTTTTTTTCTTTTAACTTTCTTTTCTGTTATAGAAGCATCAAAGAATCATCTCCACGTGCGAGTGGGCGTTGATATATAGATTATCAGATTATACTAAGTATTGTTCATTTTGGAGTAATGTACGAATTATTTTTATGGTTTCATTCTTTAAGAAAAGACGTCAACAAAAGAATGGCAGCCCTTATTTTATAAACGAGGGTCAATATTTTTGACTAATCGATATGATATTGTTGTCCTTCCAACACTAACCTCATAAGCAAAGGTATGGACTGTGTTTTCACATGAGACTGGTACGGATCCAAAATTAGTTCCCACAATGCCCGCTATGAGATATTAACCCCGTAAACAAAGGTATGGACTGTGTTTTCACGTGAAACTGGTACGGATCCAAAATTAGTTTCCACAATGCCCGCTACGAGATATTGATATAAGAATTATCAAATTGTACTTATTATGTACTTAAATCGTTCTTAGTGTTTTGTCCTTTGAAAAAAATGCTTCAATAAAAAACTAATAACTCTTACTTTATAAGTCATAATTCATATTCTTAACTAATCGACATGGGATCGTTATCCTCATGTTCCTATCTCAGCAGTATTCTGTGGATAACTGCACACATAACTGTCAGAATCATAAAAATTAGAGTTGAAGATGGAACTGAGAAATCCGATTCTACTGCTGCTACAAACGAGGAGTTGATCGTGTGTCCGTGGATCACCCAATGTTTCTTGGAAAGATTGGTTATTGTGAATCAGAATCATTTCCTTACAAAACATGGACAACATGTTTCGATCAGTCAGACGCAGAGCTCAGAAGTAAGGTTCTTTTATAAAATGAATGACTTTCCGGTATGGGGGAAACCGACTCCAAAATCCATGGTCCAACTTCGTTTCAGCTTTTTTATGCCAGGTTGTGACCATCTCCACCCTCACTCCCCGATTGAGCGTGCCATTCATTCTGCACTGCTTGTGAGAATTCTACGGTCGACAGTCTGATAATCTGGCAACATGTCTCCTGTATTTAGTACTTAATCAATGATTTGCGTGTATAATATTTTCAACCAGTTCATTGGTTTCTCTGTTATTCTTTTTTGTTTCTTTCTAATAATAGATACACATTGTTGCCACAACTGGTGGCTTGGTCGACAAAGTCAAAGAGGGTTTCACATGCTATCTGTTTTCTACACATTGAGGCTTAATAATCTTGAAATTCTACCCACCGTGTTCGATCTTTGCAGTGCGATGCCGTTGATCTGCAGATGTGAGCGAAATGACAATAGCAGTTCGAAGGGCCCCTGTAACTTATATTACCTTTCTACCTTTGTTCGAGTGTGTATGTGTGTAAATATATAAGCCTATCATCAAAACCGACAAAAACAAGCAAATTCCTGTAATCAAAGGACACATGGAACCTCATGTCCTTTTGCATGAAAGGCATCAAGTACAAGAAAGTAGCAACCTCCTAGCACTGGTTTGAACAAACATTTTAAGCTCGCAATGCTGAGTTCTCATTAGTACACCATAGGTTTATTTGATGGCTGAGCTGTGAATCCACTCCAAACTAACCATGTTGACCGTGTTTACAAGCTTTCATGTGATGATGTCAATCAGAATGAAACATCAAAGCATAAAGTGATCCATCCATGGATCCATAGTATGATATTCCCAAGAACAGATAATACCGGGAGATTCAGTTGATGTTCTTTGTATCGATGGCTATATCAACCAGCCAATATATTTGGCAAAAGGAAGAGGAAAA
>JAQSVH010013473.1:0-11693 GCA_029448705.1 Adansonia digitata | reverse complement strand
ACTTTCTTAGTCCGCTTTTGAAATTTGAAAACTCCAATCGAACATGAAAAACTCTTAATAAAATGTTATATTTTGTTGTAAACAAAAAGGGAAGACAATTAGCTATCAAATCAACTACTTATTCCCGCAATATTAATGCCAGTTTCTCTTAACTAATTGGGTTTGAAGCCTCCTTTAGACCCATATCACACGTTGATTGAACGAGAGAAGAGAAAAGAAATAGAAATCAAGGGAAAAATAGAGGGATCATGATCCCCATCTTTAGACAGCACCAAAATAGAGGGAAATTTTAAAAGGAAAAGAAAATACTATAACTTCCTTTTTCTTTGAGAAAAAAATATTTTGTGCCATATAATTAGGAAGTGTTCTACTGAAACAATCTTATAGTATATGCTACCCTGGAATCAATAATGGACTGCCCTTTTTGTTTTTACAAAAATCAAATTGGATGCCATACCCAATTGTTTGGGCATCTTGGGCAAAAAAATGGCATAGTACATTTCACAAATGCATACCCTTGTTTTGGTGAATAATTATGCTTCCAATAAAAGGAAGTAATTACCTTTTACCATTTTTGTTGGTGCATGGAATTACTCATAGGAGCACTTATCCTTCACTAAATCCCCCAGTAATTTTTGATAGAAGCCCTACAATCTTAAAGCCGATTACATACTAAAAGATTGAATTATAGTAATTTTTTTAACTATAAAAGATTAGGGGTTTTCTTGGATGGTGCGAACCTAAGTACTTCAAAAAAAATAATCATAAGAACATTAAAAAATATCTAATTGTCTAGTTTTGTTTGGGATATATACATATATAAAAGTAATTAATGTATTACTAAAACCCAAATTTAATTCAATTTATTTATATCGTTCCTTTTAAAAAAATGATATCCGATAAATATTAAATTAGAATTTCAATACTTATAAACTCTTCTCCTTAATCTAAATATAAAAAATGCGCAAATGCTCTTGCATGCATGAAAATAAAAAGTTCTTATATCTGGTTGTAAAATTCTAATGTTTTTCTCAAATTAGCAAGAAAAGCTGAAAAGGCCCCTTTTACCTTCGAATTGATCATCAAAATATTATTTGTTCCCTCTTTTCAGCTTTTATTACCCCGATCAGTATAATTTTGCCTGGTTTCTCTAATCATGCAATTCTTTGTTATAATTAAAGACGCGGATTTGACTCAATTACTCTTAAGTAATCCCAGGAGCATGTCCATGCCTTATTTTACTATACAAGACCAAGGTAATTTAATTTATTATAGTAAAATCAATTTTTTTCCTGAAAAAAAATTTTTTTTATAAAATCGACGACCTGATACATATATATATTAGTACTAATTAATTGATTTTTTTTATTATTTTTACGTAGCTTAAGTATTTGACTCACATGTATACCTTGTTTTAGCAAGCACTAAATTTCATGACATATGCATGCAAGTGTTTTTTTTTTCAAAATTAAAAGAATAAATAAAAAAATAAGATGTGTATACATATATATATATATACACATATGCGTTGAGTGGGAAGTTAAAAAAATAATGAGTGAAAAGTTAAAAAACTTGAATATTTAATTAATAGATTTATAAATGATAAGTTACATGACACTAAAAGATATATAAATATAGTTTTATATTTATAATAAAATCATTTAAACAATTTTATGTTAAATTTATCAACTGAGCGGATATCATTTGATTCTTAATATCAATTCAACTACCCTTAGTATATATAATATAGATATATAATTATCATTTTAAATTTATCAATGAAACTTTTTAATTTTATGAATAAAATTTCGAAAATCATCCCATGTTTCACTTTTAAATTTAATTTTTTAATCTATCCTAAAATATTTGTTATCTTCCTAACATATGTTTTGAATCTAAAAATTCCATTATGATGAATGAGATATACAATTTATTTATTTATTGATTTATTTGCTGTTCCTTAAAATCAAATGCTAATCAATGGGTGAATGATAAGAGTAACAAGTACTCTTTTTGTTTTAACTAAATGTTTCGTATTCGAGTCTCGTATATAATAATATTTTTGTTGAGAGAATTTTACTTTTATTATGAGATTTTAATCAACTTGAATTAAATAAATTGAAGTTCAATTAAAAAAATCAAATGCTTTAGACAAAGATTAGGACGCCACCACCCTGATTTCCGCAGGGTAACTCCGTAAATATAAGGGAACATTCAAAGATTCACCTTCTTAAGGTTTAGTTCACATGTTTGCCCGAACCCCAAAATGGTCAGTGGATTAAGAGAACTCTCTCCACTTCTCCAATCGACACGTAGCACTGTCTCTTAACATTTGCATTTATTGGTTATAGTTATGATTTAGGTTTCCACCTCCGTCCTCCTTTCCTTTGCGTCTCCTTTCTTTAATCCCCTCTTTAAATTCTTTTCTATTTAATCATTTATTTTTCCACCGTTGGATCATCCATCCAACGACTAACATTAAAGTAAACGTACAAAATTAGGAATACTCATTTTTTTGGCTACGTATTTGTTTAGGTTGTCTTATCATTTTGTTAGTGACTTAAAAAAAGCAAAAGATTTTATATTTCATTTTTTATTTCCATAATAATTTTAGAATGGTTTTTATTATATCATCCGAGATTCTAATGAAGGTCTCAGCTAAGGTTATATTTTATCTGGTTCTTGGTTGTTAATTTGGAAGCCATTTTTGGGGCGGGGTTTGCTTTGCTTTGCTTTGCTTTTGGTTGAGGTTAGTGGAGATCGAATTGAAGAAACAAAATGGGGCGAGGTAGAGTTGAGTTGAAGAGGATTGAGAACAAGATCAACAGGCAAGTAACTTTTGCTAAGAGAAGAAATGGGCTTTTGAAGAAAGCCTACGAGCTTTCTGTTCTTTGTGATGCCGAGGTTGCTCTCATCATCTTCTCCAATCGAGGAAAACTGTACGAGTTTTGCAGTAGTTCAAGGTATATCACCAAAACAACTAAACCCTTCTTTTTTTTTTCTTCTTTGTACCCACTTTCAAAAACAAATCAAAGAAAAAACACACAACAAAAGATTTTCTTTCTTTTTTTACTTCGTAAAAGAAAGCATGCAAGCTTTTTCCTTTCTCTCTTCTCTTCTCTTCTCCTTTTTCTTTTCTTTGCATTTCCTTCTTCTTTTCTTTCTATTTGCTTACTTTGATTTGATTTTTTTTTCCATCTCTTAGGGCTGTTTCATTATTGGGTATTGAGGGGTTTTTGGGGGAAAATTTTAGAGAAAAAAGTTCAAAAAAAAAAATATAAAGTTGTGTTTCAGTTTTTTGCCGTTTTGGTGAATGTCTCGGCGTTTGTAGCAGTGCCGTGAATGTTTTTGTTGTTCCTATTGATGTTAGATCTGCAACTGAAAAACCATAAAAGAAGATCACTGTTATATTGACCCTAATTTCACGTCTTTGTTTCGTTTCTTTTTGGCTTTCCCGAAGCCCTCCATTTTTCTTTCCTTTCCCTTTTTTTTCTTTTTTTTTTCCAGTTTTAATCATCTGATTTTCTTTTCATTTCTTTTGCAAATATTTTATGCTTAAAGGGTCTTTTCAAGTTTAACATACAGTTTTCTTCTAAATTGAAGAAGTTCAGAGATCTGTTTGCATGCTAGTAATTTTCTTTGGTGTTCATGACCAAGGTTTTTTTTTTTTTGTTCTAAAGAAAGCTGAATAAAGGCTTTTATAATCACTCTAAAAGTCATGGCTACTAATTTCTCAGTTAAACCAATAATGAAAATCATTTAGCTAAGAAAAAAGCTTTTAATCTTTTTTCTAACTTCTAATTAATCAGTTCAAAAATTTTTCATAAAAAATTTACACAATCTTCCATCTTTGTTAAGTTGCCTGTATCTGAGCTTAGGGTTTTGTTCTTATCTTAAATCTAATTTTAGTCCTTTACATACGAGCAAGGTACACTGCTTTTTGAACTAAATTGGATTTTTTTCTTCAAAACTTGACCATCGACTCAGATAATTAGTTACGGTTCCTTAGATTATAAATTTTGTTTTGAGCAATTTGGATTGATGTTTAGATTGTGAAAACATTTTTGAAAAAAAAAAAAAGACAAAGAAAAAATACCAAAGGACTCAAATCTCTCTTCTGATCTTTGTGGACAGTTTCAGATGTTACTTGTCATTGAAGCAGAAAAGAAACAAGATATTTCACAGTGTTGTTTCGGTTCTTCATACAAACGAACTCCATTATGTTACCCCTTTTTTCTTTTTCTTCTTTTTCAATGTCTGCTTCTTAGGGTTATTTCAATTACTTAAATGAGGATGGAGACATCTCCACCGAAATGAATGCATCTGAATTTTAGGGTTTTGATCATTTTCCCAAAGCTGCTTCCCCAGATTAGGGTTTCAACTTTTAATTTTTTTAAGGTCAAACTTTATCCCACTTCTCTCATCCATGGCATCCCAGTTTTCCTCAGATCTAAATTTTTCTGAAATCTTATTTTCTTTTCTTTTTTACTTATATATATATATATACATACATACATATAAAAGATACATATGTATAAGATTAAAAATTGTTTTTTTTTCTTTTTATTGGCTGAAGTATATTAAAAACTGGTTTACAAACCATTGATCTACTAGTATATCCATCGGTTGTCCTAATTCTTTAGCCATAGATAATTTTAATTAAGAAATTATCTTGATTTTGTTATTTATTGTACTATATTAATTAAGATACAATATACACGTGGTAATTACTCTATTTTATAATGAAATTAGAAGTAAAATATGTACTGTTTTGTAAGTTTAAGAAAGCATAGTTTAAGTTTTATAATAACAATAATAAAAAGCATAGGTTTTAAGTGTTTGGTCATTGAATTGGTTGAGTTGGTAAGGACTGAAAGCATCATTTGTAACGTTAGATTTGATTTAGGTAGTCAACAGTCCGCTCAGTAGACAATTTATAGAGAAAATATTAGTTTAAATTCTCGGCGTTGAAACTTAGAATATGCCCTGTCCCTGAAATGAAATTAATAGTCTTATCTCATCCAATTTCCTTTTTACCGAAAAAATGTTAGATGTGTTTGACGAGTGCTGGGCAAGATCAGGTATATTTTGGTGAAAAAGGTTGGAAAATCTAAGTAAGAGTTTTGTTGTTAAGGAGCAAGAACAAATGCCAACGTCTGGTGGAGAATTAAACCAACCAATTTAATTATACCCAAAAAAATAATAATAATAATAATAACCGAACTAATTTATTGTTGTCATTTTTATAGCATCCTTTAATACCATATTATTTTGGCATTCAACGTTTTAGAATATCTATGATCATTAATTCGATGAAAACGTTCATTAACTGCCTTCCTAATTACCATTAAAAAGCAAATCAACTGCTAATTCCAAATGATGAGCATTTCTCTTTTTTATATTTTCCTCCCTGGAACCCTTGGTGTGGCAAGATTTCTAGTTTTTTTTCACTGCCCTTTAATCTTCCTATCATTATCTGTCTTAATTATGTTCCTATAATTACTTTTTTAGTCCATATATTTTCCTCATTCAATATGTTTATATCGTTGTCTATATTAATGGCTTGTTATCCTTTTAACTAAAATTTTACCTTTACAAATATAGCATGATGAAAACACTGGAGAGGTACCAGAAGTGCAACTATGGGGCTCCAGAAACAAATGTGTCAACAAGGGAGGCTCTGGCGGTAATGCTAAAGCTCTGCAACTTTTTCTTACATTCACTGCCTCTTGGTGTTTTTTCTTATATTAGAGTTTAGACTGCTTCTCTGTATATGTTACATAAAATTAAGCTTAACTTGGCAATATTCGTGTCACTGTTTGCTAATCTAAGAACTAATCTTGTTTTTCTTAGCAATGGGAAATTTTCTCATCAATATTAGGGAAAGCATATGCGTTTGCTACAACTTAGTGCAGTTTAGATCCTTCCCCACTTTCCTTTTACATTTTTTGTTTGAATTATACCAAATGTTGGTACCTTCCCTATATTTATTGGTAAAAGATTAAGCAAAGAAAATAAGTAACCATGGTCTAAACTAGACCTAGGCATGGCCAGGCAGTCTGCTCAGCTTGGCAGGTTCGGTCAAATTGAGTTTGAGTCTGGATTTTAATATTTTTGTTTCGGACCTGAACTAATAATCTTAAAAATAAAATAACATATTATTAATTTAATTTAATTATAAAATATATAAATATTAATAAAAAGATTTTTTTAATGTGATGATTAATAATTTGATTTTAAACGAATAAATAGAGGAATGTGAAATACAGGTCTAGGCTTGGGATGCAAAAAAATTTTGAACCGTGACTTGGCCCGACCCAACTTCGCCCATGCCCAAATCTAGTCCAAACTCTTATGCAGCCCTGATTAATGTTTTCTTAATAATAAAATGTGCCAAGAGTCATGTGATTTTTTTATACAGTACTAGTCTTTTAATTTCAATAACTACAAATTAAATCTAGATAATTTTTGGTCATTTAAGGAGAACCCCACCTAACTATTTGTGTTAAATTTAAATTAGAAATTTATCTAAATTAATCTGCGTTGGCAATTGACTTAGTTCAGATTAGTAACTATGATATATGGTCATCCTTAAAAATGCCTTGTCTATAGCTACTTAAAGACGTTGCCATTAGGAAAAGATGAACATCAAATGTCCCCTTGCGTGGTAACTTCCACGAGTCATAAATATAAGTAATTTTTTATGCATTTTGCTCACATTCCTTCAACTTGAAAATGATTGAAGCAATCAAGAGGTACATTATAGGTTGGCTTTATGTTATCCAGATTTGGAAATGAGTTTTAGGTATAAGTATAATTAATTTTTCAAGTTTCTTCGTATATGTGAAAGATCATAACCATATATTTATATTGGATTACGTGTCTAACACGAGTATTGGATAGAGTAATTTAAGAAAAATGAAAAGTTAGGGTTTGCCCGACTATCATGCTAAAATTTGCTGCAATCTGTAGTTTAAAAAGGAGAAGAAAGTGTCATCTAAGTTCTAACCTTTCATTTAGAAGAATACTACTCTAAAACTGTATTAATGCCAACTTTAGCAGTCATAAGGAATAGTAATTAAGAAAATGTTCAGCCAAAGTTACCGCACACAAGTAAAGGGAAGCAAACTCCTGAATTAGTGATCTATATTACGATGCATCTCACGGATGAAGATAAACTTGGTTATAAGCAATTTTAAATTCAGTACAAGCGGATTATGAGATCGAGTTTGTCGAAACAGTGATTAGCCTAAATGTAATATTGCTGCTAAGTGTTTTCTAAAGTTTTATGACAATTCAAGTTAAAGTTTTTGTATGTGTATGACATATTGCAAATTTGCAATTCTCATCCATGCTGTAAATGTATTTTCATGCTGCCCGAGTAGGAGTTGAGCAGTCAGCAGGAATATCTGAAGCTTAAAGCACGTTATGAAGCCCTACAAAGGTCCCAAAGGTGAGTCAGCAACCACTAAAATGGCGAAAACTATTGGTACTAATAAATTTATGCTAACTAGCGGAGGCTGTTTTGGGATACGGAATATTATTTCCTTCATTTTTATTCTGTTAGGAATTTACTAGGGGAAGATCTGGGTCCTCTAAGCAGCAAAGAGCTTGAGTCGCTTGAGAGGCAACTTGATTCATCATTGAAGCAGATCAGATCAATGCGGGTACTTCGACTCCCGACTCCTAGTTTACATCGTCTTTGCATAAACAAAAAATCCTTGTTTTTTCTTAGAAATTAAAGGAGAAACTGCATTTTAATTATATTTACTGAAGCCATGCATCTCCTTTATTCAAAAAAAAAAAAAAATTTGTTGGGGATATCGAAAATGCGTACATATCATGAAGACCAGTTCGAGTGTTTCATTCAGATGTTCTTTGTTAGCATACTATTAACTGAGAGACTTCTTTGGTTCCTGAATTCAGTCAAAATGATATGCAAAAGAACCCTAGTACTATTATATTTCGTTTGGCTAATTAACTGTTAAAATATTATTTTGTGCGAGTTCTTTTCTTTTCTATACATTTTTCTAATGAACATTGGATCACTGTGGCTCTTTTATAGACCCAATACATGCTGGATCAGCTTACTGATCTCCGACGGAAGGTATGCAATTATTTATCATCTTAATTAAGATTCTTAAATTTCAAAGTCCGGTTCTTTGTCTCTCTCACCAATATATTATTTTCCATCCTCTTTAATGTAGGAGCATCTACTCAATGAAGCCAATAAGACCCTAAAACAAAGGGTAGGTTACTTTTACAATTTTATGGTCTGCTCAAGCTTGACTTGTTGGTCCGAATTAATATTTTAAAAATTATTAAAATATTATTTTTATATTAATATTTATATATTTATATAATTAAATTTAAATTAAAAAATATTTTTATTACATAAATAGTAATTTGAACCGAACTAAATCAAATCACTAAACTGCAAATCTGAACATGTCTATTATCCAATTAATCATCAGGAAGGGGAATCACCTTCTATTCTATGATCAGTTAATCAGTGTTAGTATGCTACTTAGTTATCAATCTTAATGTTTTTGTTAAAAATAGTGACATACTCTAGTTCGGGTTAATTAAGATGTTTCTTCTTAACTTATTAACTCAACTTTATTCATTGAGCCAAGCAATACGAAAATCAGCCACATTCCTTAACTTGAGGATTCGGTGCTTTTGCAGTTGCTGGAAGGCTACCAGGTAAATTCTCTCCAGTTGAATCCAAATGCAGAAGATGTCGGCTATGGCCGACAACCTGCACATCAGCCTCAGGATGATGGCTTCTTTCAGCCACTGGAGTGTGAGCCAACATTACAAATTGGGTAAGCCCAAGATAGATGGTATCATTTTATGCTATAAATTAAAGCTCAGGGTTCTTCTTAGCATGAACCAAACCAAATCATTGCAGATAAACTACAATCTAATCTTTACTTACTGAACTGATTTGTTGAACTACAGATACCATCAGGATCCGATATCAGTCGTCAACGCCGGCCCAAGTGTGAATAATTATATGACCGGATGGCTACCATGATATACATATCATATAAGAAGAAAAGCATGTTCATGTGCAAAACATGCATGCATGGTATGCATCTCACTCATAAGAATCAGCACATTTTATAATCTATTTGTATGTTATTTGATGAAACAACATGTGCATTGGCGTGGATTTAATATTATTATTATTATCGTCGTAACTTTTTCTCTTTAATTAGGATGCCACTGTAAGTAAACATCCTGTGTGACCGCTCAAACACTGAGCGTATATCTTTAAGTAGTTTAATTCGTTTTGAAATAATATGTTGTTTGCCTGTAAGAGGATTCGAACTTTGTGCATCTGCTTAATTTGGTAATGCTTCTACCAATACAGGGTTTCGGTGTACGTAAGGCTTGGTCCCCATTTCGTAAAGGATTTATATTTGATGGTGATGCCACCTTTTAAAAATATAGTTAATTATATTTATTTTTAAGTATTTTTAAAATTTTATATTTATTTATTAATGAAGTGTTATTTTATAATTTATTGAAAAGTGAAGAGATTTATACCCTGATACTGCAACAAATACAACAGCAATACTAGAATATGGGATTTTTGTAAGTGCTTTTAGGAAAATAATAAAATAAGTAATTTTTATTGGATATAATTAGTTTTTCTTTTAATAATGGGTAGTTTTTAAAAATTATGTATGCATATAAAAATAAAGGATCAACATATCCTTAATTTTATTTTGGTTTTATAAGTAATTCAATTATTGAATTAGTGTCACTTAATTTTGCGTTTTAAAAAATAATGATATTTAAAAAACATGTGAGTAATTTTTTTAGGAAATGTTAAAAAAATTAGATTTTTTTTGAGACGAGAAGTTAGATTAGATGAATAGTAATAGTTAGTTTCTTTTAAGAGTTGGATAAGTTTTGTTAAGTGTGTAACTTTTTCGAAGAAAGTCAATAGATTTTCTAAAAATAAATAAGTAAAACTTATGTTAAATGATTTTTTATTTTGTTGAGTTTTTTTTTTTTTAATTTTAATCATTTGAGTTGATACATTTAACTCATAATACTAAATTTAATTAATAATTTTATAAATAATATAAATATTATATAATTATAAGTTATAAATATTATTACATCAAATATAAACTTAATCATCGACATAATCGTGTAGCTTAAATGTAGTCTCACGTACTTTGATATGACAAATTTTAGTGACGTAATGTATTTTCATTGATTGGACCTACAATTTACATGATTATAAACATATGGATTTCTATCGATATTGATATGACAAGTTTTAAACATCTTGATTAATTAGAAACACAGTCAACGTAATATGAAAAGGAAAGATTATATTTATATAATAACATCTTACTCCTATAGTTTTTTTTTTCAGTTCACCTGCAAGAGATTTCAGGGGATCTTGAAAAATCAACCTTGCGACTTGCGGGGAAATCCTTGTGAATATTGTGAAAATGGATGTGTTGAAAGGACCCGAGATACTGCTATCCCATTCCCTTTTGGAGAAAGTGAGAAGAAGCAAAAGTCCCCATACGGGGCAACTCTAGCTGTTTTAGTTAGGGAAATGCGAAACCCAAAAGGCAAAGAGTGTTCGGCTGGGAAACAAAAGCCCACTCTTTAGGTGTGCTGAAACCGCGGCTCCATCTGGAGGTAAATTTGATAATTTATGCGGTCATATCAACTTCATATTATTTTAATAAATATATTATATAAAATTTGATAAAATTTATATATTTATATAATTTTTATATTATATCGTATTTTAATTATTTTTATGATATATTTAAAGTTATCAAATTTAAAGAGAGATTGATAGGCCATGTAAATATAAATATCTACTAAATGTCCCTACACCATAGTAAAGAAAATATTTTAATTTTTGAATTATTAAATTTAATATTTTAAGTTTTATATTTTAAAAATTATAGTAAAGAAAAAAATTATTAACGATGTTAAAAAAACTGTTTAAATGTCGATAAAATAATAACATATAATGTGGTGTAAAATTTTAAATTTTATACAAAAAATAAATTGAGTATACAATCAGGTTTAGGTTTTTTTTGTATAAAATTTAACATCATATTGTATATCAATATTTTACTATCATTCAAATAAATTTTTAATATCATTAACTTTTTTTTAATTTATTAAAAATATAAATATTAAAATATTAAATTTAATAATATAAAAAATATAATACTTTTTTTCCTGTAATAAAAAAATTTTTACTGAATTTCCTCGTCACGTAAAATGTTAATTGTTAAAAGTCCTACGTTTGGTAAGTGTTGGTAATTAAAGCTTAATCTAGCAATGTCGCTCAGAACTCCCAAACCCCCCACCACCAGGATCAAATGTCCAGGACCTGATCAGGCCTGAAAAGTTTTGTTTGATATTATGTTAATATTATTTTTATAATAATTATATTTAAAATATTATATATTTATATTAATTTTAATATATTAATAATTTATATTATAATTATTTTTTGTATCATACAAAAATGATTAGATTTAATCTCATTTAAACTGTTGGTTTTTTGGCAGTGGACCATGGTTCTGCAGGGTAACTTAATGCAAGCGTTCAGTCCCTTTTCCACCCTCCCAACGCTAGCTTGTACGACAGTCAGAGGTCTGCATGCTCGCAGCTTTGTTTTTATTTTATCCCTTTAC
>JAQSVH010013442.1:0-11696 GCA_029448705.1 Adansonia digitata | reverse complement strand
CCTCATGGCTATTAAACAGAGCCCAGAGGAAAACGTACAGGAATATATGAAATGTTTCAAAATAGCCCTTGAAATTTACAACCTAGATGACAAATGGGCGATCCGGGCATTAATCTTTGGTATACGCCATAAATACTTAAATTACGTATTCATTGATGCCTAAATGACAAAACTATAACAACTGTACAAGAAAGCCCAAAAATATGTCGAAGCTGAAGAGATCGAGATCACAAATAGAAAAATAGAGAAGCAAGACAAAAAACAAAAAAATGACTATCATAGCAGACCCTCGAAAAAGAATGACTGCTTCAGATTCAAGTAATCAAAGGATGACAAATCTAGCCTAATCCAAAATGGCCATTAGTAGAAAAAAAAACAAGAATGGACTTCTTCCTACACTGAATACAACTCACCTTTTTCAATACTAGTGAAACCCATATCCTCAATACCACTATAAGGAATGAGCTAGTAGAGTGACTGCCACTAATTAGAGGTGAATAAAGTAGGAGACACGATGTCGGTGTTGTGATTTCCAATATGATATCAACCATATCATAGAAGATTGCATTAGTCTTAAAAACGTAATTGAATCACCAGTCAAAAAAGTGAAGATCAAGTTATAAGTAAAAACAAAAAGTTAAAAAACCTAAATCAGACCAGTCGCCTAAGCGTCCTCAAGATAGAACAACTAAACAACTCATCATTGGCATTATCAATGTTATTATGGACGCCACTAAAGAATAGGCCAAAAGCACGTCCAAACGAAAATCGCACTTACTTAGCATCATGGCCATTGACACAACCCTAAAGAAAATAAAGCAAGATAATCAGTGGGTCACCTTCATGGAAAAAGACGCTGAATCAATAGTTGACAATGGCAATGATACAATATTTGTATCTGCCACGATAGGCAACTATCATGTTAATCAAATCTTAATAGATAATGACAATGGCAATTGTTGAAATTTTGTAATTAAGCACTTCCTTCATATGAGACTAAAAAAAGTGGACCTTACTCCCTCACAGCCATTATATGGGGTCACCAATCAACCAATCCTAGCCAAAGAAACTGTCACGCTATCCATCACCATAGGAGATGGTGAATACTTAAGAACAACTATGGTATATTTCCTTATGGTAGATCAAGCCTTTGCTTACAATATCATTCTAGGTAAACTGATAATGAGGAAAGTTAAAATGGTGATTGCAGTATATTGCCTTATTGTCAAGTTCCCTACATTGATAGAGGTAAAATATATACAATCCAACTAGACAATCGCCTGTTAATGTCATATACATTTAATTGAGTTAGCTAAAAAGAAATTGAAGTCAGAGAAGAACAAAGGAAACTCGAACCTAAGCTCAATGGTTGTCAACATAATCACACCGAATACGCTCCAATCTTTCACCCTCGATAGCCATAACGTTCGAAATGGCATGGAATATTACAAACCACAACATGCCGATGAAATAAAAAAATAGCCCTGTATGAGATAGACCTTGATCTTTCCATAACTACAGAAGCCTCTCTCAACCCAATCGGCAAGGGCCACTTAATAAATTTCTTGCAAAAAAATATTGATGCTTTCGCTTGTTCAATAGCATACATGCTAGGTATAAGCAAAAGTATCATCATGCACTCACTTAACATTAACCTAATGGCTAAATCGATCAAGCAGAAAAAACACTGAGTCATACCAGAATGCATTAATGCCATTAGATATGAAGTTGGCAAACTCCTATCTACAAATTTCATTAGGAAGTCAAATACCCAAAGTGGCTGGCAAATGTAGTAATGGTGAAAAAACTGAGAGGCAAGTGGCGAATGTAAGTCGATTATATAGATTTAAATAAAGCTTACCCTAAAGACAGCTATCCACTGCTAGCTATTGACTGTCTAGTCAACTCTTTTATCTACCACAAATTTTTAACCTTTATGGATGCCTTTATAGGTTTTAACCAACTCAAGATAAACCCTTTAGACTAAAAAAAACAACATTCATCAGAGAAGAAAGAACATTCTACTACCAAGCAATACCCTTTGGTTGCATGAGTTACTTATCAACAACTGGTGAACAAGATTTTTAAAAAGTAAATTGGTCGATTCATGGATGTATACATGGACAATATGTTTATCAAGAGCCCATTCGTTCAACAAGACATAGCAAACCTGTCCATGACCTTCTAGATATTAAGAAAATATAATATAAAACTTAACCTTTTAAAATGTATATTTGTAGTTACCATAAGCAAATGCTTGGGCTTCATAGTGTCTCATGAGGAATAAAAGGAAATCTAAAAAAATAATAGTGTTACTGATGATGAGGTTGCCAAGATCAAATAAAGAGGTCCAACTGTTAACAGTTTGAGTAGCAGTACCCAATAACTTTATTTTTAAATTCGCTGAAAAATGTTTCTTTTTTTTATGCAGTTCAGGGGGTAATCAAATATAAATGGACACAAAAAGGCCAATAGTCATTTGACGAATTAAAAGAACACCTTTTCTTGCCGCCTTTATTGGCCAGGCCAAGGTTTGGAGAACAATTATCTGTATACCTATCGGCCTTGGATGAAATAGTTGTTATAGTTATCATGAAAGAGGAAAATGGAACACTATATCCTATGCACTATGTCAGTAAACTGCTTTAGGCTGGAGAAACCAATTATACCTAAATAAAAAATTTGGTCTATGCTTTCATCGTAGCCGTAGGAAAACTAAGGCAATATTTTCAAGCTCACCCAATTACAGTCCATACAAACTAACCCTTGAAAGTGATACTTTCCTAAGTAAATTTGATAGGCAGAATGGCTAAATGTAGTGTCGAGCTAAGTGAATTTGGTCTCGATTACTATTTGTGAAAAGCTATTAAGGCATAAGCCTTAGCAGATTTTATCGCTGAATGTTCCTTCACATCTTAAAAAAAAAAAGCTATGGCAAAACTTGACCCAACACAACAGACTAACCATGTGTTGTCAAGAATAGTACCAAATGTTGGACTTTCTATGTGGATGGCCCATATGAAAAAGAGAAATCAGGGGCCGAAGTGTTGCTACTTGACCCAAAAGCCAAAAATGACAATACAGATTGTTTTTTGACTTTTCCACCTCAAATAGCATGGCAAAATATGAAGCATTAATTGCTGGACTAGAGCTAGCTAAAGCATTAAGCACTAGCCATCTTATGGCATACAGAGATTCTCGGCTGGTGATAGACAAGGTAAAAAGAGTGTACGAAGTCAAAGACCGGCTATTGGTTAAATACTATGGCACAATTATGGGATTGTGCAAAACTTTTAAACACATGTTCGTAAAACAAATACCTCAAGAGTAAAATAGTTGAGCTGTTTCTTTGTTTAAACTAACAAGTGGATGGAACTCACAAACAAAGGAAAAATCCTGCTCAAGTATGTAAAGATGCCTAGCTACGATAGAGACATCCATGAGATAACTACCACCTATAACGATAATTGGATGACTCCCATCTTATCTTTTCTCTAGCATAACATTACACCCTCTGATCCTTTGCTATGTAACAGCTAGAAAATCGAGCTACTAGGCACATAATCTTTAATGTCACTTTGTACAAAAAGTTTTTTACTCTCCCCCTCCTCAAATGCTTGGCTTTAGATAAAGCAAATTATGTCCTAAAGGAAATCCATGAAAGGGTCTGCAGTAATTACTTGGGTAATCGAGTTTTAGCCCAAAAAGCTTTGCAATAGGGACTTTTTAAGCCAACCATGAGGAAAGATGTAATCGATATGGTAAAAAGGTATAATAAGTGCCAGCGGTTTGCCAAGATTCCCCAATAACCAATTGCAGCACTAAGATAATATTTTATTGCATGGCCTTTTTGCATTTAAGGAATTGACATTTTGGGTTCGTTCCCTTTGCCAACCTTGCAACGAAGGTTCTTGATTGTTGTTTGCGACTACTTCACTAAATAGGTCGAAGCAGAACCTATGGCCACTATCACAGCTAGGTCTATGGAAAACTTCATTTGAAAATTCATCCTCAGTAGGTTTGGAATCCTTAATGTTTTGGTACTGACAATGGGAAATAGCTAACAAGTAGAAAAATTAAAGGACTTCTATGAAAGGTTCCAGATCAGCTTGGCATATAATTCAGTTGCTTATGCCCATCCAACGAACTGGTCGAATCCATGAACAAAACATACTACAGCCATTGAAGAAAAATTTAGATGATGCAAAAGGCACTTAGACTAAAAAAACACCAGGAATCCCATGGGTGATCAGAACAACCAAAACCTAGGCTACCAAGGCAACACCGTTTAACTTGGTCTATGGCACAAAAGTTGTCATCCAAGCCGAAATTGGCATACACAACATCTAAACTGCTAATGTGGGTAACCAATTGAGTGAATTCCACTTAAAGGCTAACTTGGATTTGTTAGAAAAAATCGGAGATGAAGCTACAACCTGGACAGCAGCCCAAGCATAACAAGTATCCATATACTACAACAAATGGGTCAATAGCAGGCAGTTTCAAACAGCTAACTTAGTATTACGCTATTGCAAAGCTAGTTGACTGCCAAGGGAATGGAAGAAGCTATCATCAAATTGGGAAGACTCATATCAAATATCAAAGGTTGTCAGATTTAGAGCATACAAATTGCAAGATATGATTGGAAAAAACATTTCAAATACCTGGAATGCCATTCATTTAAAAAGATCTTATCTATAAACCTTATTTCAATAAAAAAATATTTTTTATAGATCTTCAAAATGCTCTAAGTGCCAACATAAACTCCTGAAAGACACCTTATGCAAATAGTCATAAAGACTACCATGGTCGTATTCATAAATACACTAGTGACATCGAGTCACTCTATATTCTAAATGACTTCAAAGGTCCTTTTCATATATCAACAAGACCCTTAAGAGTCTTACGAAACAAATAACATTAAGTCACTCGAGCTTATTAGTGACCCTAGCAGGTTTATTCTCTAAAACACTTAAACAAGGTACCAAGCCATTTATAACCGACACTTCTAACAACATCCCATAAACTTCAAAATATAAATTTATAAAATAAAATTATTGCAATCACTGCAGTATAACTTCTTATTTAAACAAAAAAATATACAACTATATCATCTTAAAAAAAAGGGCTTTAAGCTTTCCCAAAATTGCCACTAGTGGCTGAATCCTGCTCTACCTATTCTCTCTCTTCCTCTTCACATAAACTGAGGTAGTATATTTCCTTGGGGATGAGAATAATCAAGGACATATCCCTTACTTGCTCTTCTGCCACTTGCTACAGTTTAGGCATTAACACCACTACACCTAGGTTGAGGCTCTTCAAGTCTGGTGGACCACACAGCAGTTGCCCTCTGTAAAGAGCATTTGCCTAAAAGAATCTATAAAAGCAAAACAGCTTGTCATATAATTGCTCATGTTGGTTTTTTAGCTCTGCTTGAAAGCAAGCCTTTCTTTAACCAATCTGAGCCTCCAACCCTGATTTCTTTTCTATAGCAACCCTTAATTTAGCATCACAAGCCTCTCTTTAGCGTTTGCGTAGTATCAACAGCTATCTCTTCTAACTCTTTCATTTCTTTCTTCAAATTGGAAACTTTTAAGCATGCTTTTTTTTTTACTTCTTTTAAGGTCTTTTTCAATTTTTTTAATTGACCTTGTAACTCCTGGCTTTACTTGGCATTATAAACAGCATCAGCATTAGCTTTGTCAAACTTTTCCTACCAATTCACTATCTGATGATTATACGCCACTCCACAATGCATCACCTTAATCATAATCACCAAGTTTACTATTGACGCCTATATGGACACATGCATAAAACATACCAAAAACATAGAACATTACCTCCACCAGACACGTTAAAGTAAAATTCAAATTTTACACAAGCATCATTTTCATCAAATGCTCCAGTCTAAAGGCGATACACTCTTATGAAACCAGTGACACATTAAAAGAAACTTCGATAATGCCAGCTAAGGACTAGCAAAAGAACTTGAGGCATTGCTACCATTTATTGCACTGGGCGTGCCACAAGATGTGGGCATTGAAGATGTACTAATAGATTGCATCGCCACCTTGCTTGTGGACATTATAATGGCATCCACAAAACCAGCCTCACTAGAAGAAGTAATTGTGGTTAAAACACTGACAGTAGTAAAAACCATCACCTGCTAACCCACAGAAGCCTTCACCTTTTGCACTGCCACCTTCTTCATTAGCGAAGCACATTCCTTACATTTTTGGACTTTTCTCTTCCCTTTTAAGAGAGCAATCCTTTCGGCAGTCATCTGCTTCACCATACCATTTAACAATACCGCTTGAAGTGTATCTATACCTATAACAAAACAAGGTATGAGCAATGTTAGATAACCACATATCCCTTAGTTAAAACTTAAAAGATCGTACCCTCTTCTGCTTGAGGAATGGATGGTCGATTAATTATAGCTTGACTCAAGGGTAACTCTTCACCATCACCAGAGCCTTGATCAACATCCTACACATCAAATGACTTTTCCATAACATTTTCCAAACCTTCTTCACCAACTGTAACCCCTATGGGTAACCAATAAAGCAATCAATGCCAACCAAGTCGAAGTGCCAAATTAAAAACAATACAGAACACATACACACGGGATGAATTCTTTGGGGCCTTTAGGAGGCATCTCTTCATTCATTTTTCTAGAGGACGCACTGATCCTTCTGAAATGTTCTCTATCACTAAATGAAGATAATATCTTTAGACATTCTGAAGCGTCATATAACTTTAGTAGCTAATCTGTCTCCCTTAAAAAAATTTAACCTACTCCTTCTCCTAAACCCAAATAAGGCCTTGTATTACTCGAAGAAGCTTTGTTTCCCTATTCAGCTTGCAAATGCCACTCTACATCCATATTTTTATGAATAATAAAGAATTATTGCTTAATCAGATAGGCATTCAATGGAAAAGTGGTCACAAATCATCCTTGCCTCTGTGTCTGCACATGATACAAACATGGCTCACTTCCCATCTTTAATAGTACCATAAACAACATAAACAGTACCATAAAGACATTCACAGATAGCGTCTATCCCATCTTCTTGCACATCGAAAAGTAAGTCATTATAATCGCCCAAGAATTTAGCTTCAGCTGATTTGGTGACAACCTATACATCTCCAATAATGAGTAAAAAATGGCTTTAAAGGAATATTAAAACATCCTTTAAAAATGTGAAAGGAAGAGCCATAATTATTCTCATCTTTCTTTCTTACCCTTTGCTCTGGTTCTTTCTCACCCTTTGCTCTGGAAGTGGTTCAACTATCTCGTACCGTTCAAAGTCCAAACTTCTATCAACTACCCACTTATGGACAAACTTTCATGGAGATATCACCTTTATACCTCTTCACTGGCTTCGTATCTAAATCTCTTAATCTATCGCCACCTTATGCTATCATTGTTTTTTTAACCATATACTTAGTTCGATGATTGAAGGTATGTTATGAGGCCTATAACATTAAGCGATCGCACGATACTTTCGACCTCAGCTTGATTGCCACTTTGGCAAACCCTTATCAAACTTTACCCTTTCCCCCACTTATTTTCATAAAAGAACGAGCACCAAGCTACCCAAAACTAGCCCTAATTATAGCCTCTGCTTGACTTCTTGCCTTTAACCTACTATTTTCTAGAGTGCCCTTCTTGGCGATCAACTTTATCAATAAATGGCATTCTGACTCCACTATGCACCCCATAAACACTAATAAGCAATTACTTAAAATTATGCAAGATCAAAACAGCGCAGGTCTTAGAAAACTTACCTAAAAAATTGATGAATAGCACCAATGAATGAAAAACACAAACACCAAATCACAAGCCTCTTTTTCCATGATTCATAATAGAACTCCAAAACATAGCTTTCACTGTAACCAAGTGCTACATATTCATAAATCACCAAAAAAAAAATAATGAACCAGAAGAATCAGAAAAAAAAAGAATGCATTACAACACAGGATAAGACCGACCCTTAAAACAATAAAGGCATCCCCTAAAACAACGTTAAAACTTCAAAGAATTGGATGAAATGACATAGCTGCACTTGTAAGAATAAGACCTAATCCCTCAAAATCCTTTTGATAGCTATTTTTCCTGCAAGTAAACCTCCTCATCAATACTCATCAATGCCTACCCTAGAAATTGCAGTAAGAACCATGTGTCATATTCCCCATATCATACATCTAACATTTAAAAAAGGAGGGAACCACCTTCCCACATGCCACATTTGAATGCTAATCCCTTATCCTTCTAATATAGATCAATTACCAGAACACCATTATTTTTTACAAGGGCTTAGGCTAAGCCCAGTCACTTTATAACTACCCTTAGCCCTGAGGGACAACTATTATAACTTAAGCCACAAGATTGTCGAAATAAGTTTCCCCTCTATGAGAAGATTAACTAAATAACCTCGTCATATGACCATAATGACAGCTAGGTGCTCATCTGGTCGCCATTACCCTGGACGCCTAAATATAACCCCCAAAAAGGACAAGAATTACCTAACAAACACCTCTATAAAAGTATCCTGGATTAGACATCTCTGAAAGACATAATCTGAATCTTGCTCTTCCTATTCGAACCAGCTATTAACATATCCTTATAAATGTGACTAAAAGAGTACTGGCCTAACAATTGATAACTTTAAGCCAATGACGGTTAACTTTAAGGCAATGATGGTTAGACAAAGTCAAAAAGTATGTCAAAAACTCAACTATATAAAGAGCCATAAGGCCTCACAGGTAAGCAAGTTTTTTTTTCTTGAGATACTTCCCTACTTTACAATTTTCTCTTTATAAAGATCCTTAAGTTAACTTAAGCATCGGAGCGTGTCCTAAAGTCTAAATTCTAGCACCACTCTAACCCTTCTTTGTGTTTCAAGTCTCCTCAGGAGATCATCAACATGTTTTAATTAGTTACTCTATTGGATTTTTGTTTTCATAAATTTTATTGTTTTTTTCAATGCAAATTATCTAATTTCTCTTTTTTCTTTAATCAAAGAGGGGATAAAAGATATGTAGTTTTAGTAGCTATTAAAAGCTTCAATCCTCCTATTTTAATGCACTTACACATGTTTGGTAAGTTTTCTCTTCTTTTTCTTTTTTGTATATTACTTTATTTTTTTATTTTTTATGGATTTTGATTTTTTTTAAATGGTTAGAACTGACTAGATATGCGTTGAATTCAAATTGGTTTTGCATAATAGGAGGCTATATGTCCCCTATAGATGATGCATACAAGAAAAAAGGTAGTCTTCTTCTTCTTCTTCTTGTTTTTCCCTGAATTATTAATGTTAGAATTTACAATATCTATTATAAACTTTGGTTTCAATTTACTAGCATATGGAGAAATGGCAAATAGTTTGATTACCCGAATTTGATAGAAATCAATCACTAGTGCATAGGATATAGGAACCCAAGAACGAAGAAATTAGTGGATGACAACTCATTATTTGTATGTGCTATCTTGTTTTGTGGTTATGCACAACGATTGAGTAGCTTTGAATGATAATGCAGGGCCTTCTAGCTACTAAATATAGTCTTGAATTGTCTAATCTAGCATGAAAAAGTTCAAAATTGATCATGGTTGATCTTTGGGAGGTATTATATATCTCTTTTGACTATTTTGTTTTTGCAAATTTGTTGGAAAAACTTGAGTTGAATTGTAAGGAATATCTATTGCATTGTAAGAGTGGGTTGGTATTTGATTACGTTGAAAGATTAGATTCTACTTTTAAGGAACTGTCTCCATGATCTATCATATTAATTCAACAATTTTACTCCCCTTTTATTTGTTTTTCACTTTGAGCTCTCCTTCTAATGTTGTTATGCAATTTCCTCTCTTTTACTTCCTTTTTATTGCACAATAAAAAAGAGAAGACTGTGCTTCTCTATTTGGCCCAAAAAATGCATAAGGATAAATGATTCTGCAAAAAAAATGTAATATAGAAAAAAAATCACCTTTAGTTTAATTATTTTAATATACTATGTTTGTTTCATTTTTTGTTTTAATAGATGGCCTAATTCAGCTTGTTTATCAAATGAGGCAAAACTTAGAGGGCTGAAATTTTGTATTCTTTTCTTTCTTTTTTTAATATTATCTTTTTGTTTGCTATACAACAACATCAGATTCTGTTTACTAAATCTTCCCAAGACTTGGACCGCCATTGCAGTCCAGGTAATTTCTACAAATCTTTTAGCATTTCTAGTTGTGCTTTTCGTCTGTTCTTGCACTTGTTCACATCTACTTTTCAGGTACAAGTTTAGAGCTTAGAAACTTATTAGCCTAAATAATGATACTAATTTACTTACCTTTTTTATGATGTAAAAGGCGCTATTGCCTCCATCGCACCCCCAATTTGAGCAGCTTAATTTATTCTCTACTGACATCTTTAGAAATTATAAATAGTTCTGTACATCTGTTGCTACACATAAAAAATTACCCTTTTTATCAGTCTACTTAGTCATTGTGCCATAATTTTTAGGTACCGCTGGTATTGTATCTTGTAGTGGGGATGTCATGTGATTATAATTCTCTCGCTCTAATAGTGTTGATATAGATATTTACCAGAACTCTTTCTTGGCAGGTATTGTGAGTTTAGTTGGAGACAAGTGAAGTAAAAAAAACCAATGCAGTTGCGGTTCTAAATATTCATTCTGATTGATTTTATTTATACCTTAGCATCATGGCTTAGCACTAAATCTTTTGTGTAATTTTTAAAGACGAGAGATCTGGCAATTGCATTGGTGACTAGAAGATCAATTCAGGTTGCTTCTGGGTCCCTTCTAGTTAGTAACTACAATTTCCAAGTTATTACTTGAAAGTTACAAGAAATAGAGGCGACAAAATGAACTCGAACATAAAAATTCATTCGAAAAAACTTAGAGCCCGAATTCGAACCGAACCTGATTTGACCAAAAAGTCAATAGCCCTAACTAAAAAAAACTTGAAACCGAATGGCTTGAACCCCAAAATAGTCCAAACCCAAAATGACCCGAACCCGAAAGAACCTGAACTCGAAATGACCTGAAAACCGAAATAACCCGAACCCAAGCCTGACTTAAACCCGAACCCGAATTTAATACTAAAAATGAGTATGAAAAAATTATAATTAAATAATTTTTATAAATCAAAAACCTTAATAATGAATTTTATTTTAATATTTTTTTAATAATTTAATTAAATATTAAAAATGTAATTTATATTTTAAATATGATTCAATTTGTTCATGGGTTAAGCTGGGCCGTGGTCTAAATTTTTTTAAAATCCCAATCCTAGACCCTTATTTAACATACCCAGACCTGTCTATTTAAGCTAGAATTACTGTTTATCACATTAAAGAATAGTATTTATTAATATCATATATTATATTTAAATTTAAATAAAATATATTAATTTAAAATCACTATTTCAAGTCGGGTCAGGCTAGTTTGATATAAAAATATGAGAAGCTAGGCCAGACCTAATTGGACCAAATGGGTAGCCCGACCCTTGAATAGGTCTATATATAATAAAATATTAATTTATCAAAAAGTAAATCACATCATGAGCTTTGAAAAACATTATTAATAAAGTATATCATCCATTTACCACATTTTCTTTAATTTTATTAGTTAAACTCATTAAATATTGAGAGTTTGTGTATGTTAGTAGTAAAATTTTAAATTCT
>JAQSVH010013408.1:7187-38516 GCA_029448705.1 Adansonia digitata | reverse complement strand
TATCTAAGCCTTAAAAGATAGGGAGTGTAAAGGTTATACCTTATCCTTGAAAGGTAAATAATTCAAGTTAGTGAATTATGGAAATCCGAGGCAAGTGAGGCCGAGGTAGAGGACGTAGGCAATTGAGGTCGAACCTCTATAAATCTTTGAGTTTGCTTCTTCTTTCCCTTTTCCTTGATTGTTTATTTTCATTCACTAAATTACATTCCAAAAGTTTATTGTGTGGATTTCTTAAATTTGCCTATCAAAATTTCGAGAAATCAATTTACCCCCTCTCTTAATTTCATTCACCACTAAAAGGTCTACCATTACTTATTTCTTTTCAGTTAGTTTTTTTGCAATAAGTTCATCATTAAGTCGTATGTTTTCATTTTTGATGGCATTCTCAATCATTTCATCAGAGACCACTATATCAGCAAAATTTTTTGGCACTTTCCATAAGTTTGTCAAAGAATGGATTTAGTAATGTATTCAAAAATAAGGATACTATCTCTTTTTCCAACAAAGGTGATTGCACTTGGTCCGCTTCATCCTTCTATCCTAGCTGTACTATGTGAATCTTTTCGTTGATTTTTTTTCCATATTTTGGAGAGTAATCAGTTTGGTGTTTAATTCGATATTTACTTGTATTGTTGAATAAAGCATAAGTGAAGTCCGTTTAACATTGTAACTAACTTCAATTTAAATTATTGTATTATTTTGCTGCTGATCCTGATAGGCTTTCTTGAAAACAATAAGTGAGAAGCTTGTCATTGTGTCTATACCCAGTCATTTTTCTGATAAACATTTTGATGTGTGCCTGAGGAGACATGGTGCCATTAAACTTTTTGACATTGAGCATCTCGAACTTAGAAGGAAAGATTAGATCTGGTACCAAGTTCAACTCATCTACATTGACACTACCAAAGTCCCTATCTTTTTTTATTGCTTTGAGCCTCTTTTCAAGAAGTTAGTATTTTTCTTTCTTACTCTTGAGTTCAACTCCTTTTTGAGTTATGAGCTTGAGATTTTCTTGCCCTACGAGCTCAATGAGGTGTGTAACTTTTGGGTCATCCAAACTAGGATCTAGTCTTAGATCTGTTCCCCCTTGCTGAGCTTTAGGGTTAGCATGAATATGTATTATGGGACTACTCCTACACTTGAGTAACTTGGGTGGTTATCTTTTGTAGACACTTAATTTTGTCTAGGTCATTTCTCTAACAAGTTCGAGACCAAGAACTTAGGGGCCACCAAGTAGGGGTAGACTTCCTTCAAGTAAACTGAACATCTTAAAGACATTTTTAGTCTTGCTTAAATGGCCCCAGGTAAACTATGCCATTTCAAAGTCTATAGAGAACAAATATCGAATAAAAAAAGATGAATATTAAGGTAAAATATTAAATATTAAATTTATTCTTTTGAATTCTTGAAATGTGTTTTTACACATATATTATGATCAAATTTCCAATTTTTTGGGATTTTTCAAAATATTTTTGTGAAATTTTAAGAGTTGGTTGTCGTATATTTTAACCGATACTCGTATAGTATTTATGTCAAAATTCACCTTGAAAAATAAAAAATATTCAAGAAAAAATCTTTATTGACATTTTATACCATGAGGTGCCAAATTTTTAAATTTGTTTTTTAATTTTGAAATTTTCACATCATCGCTAGTGTCATGCTCATGAAATTTTTTCTTGTAAAATTTGTTTCAGATTTTAGGATTTTATCTTCATTATTTTTTATTAATATTTTGAGTAATGTGTTGAATTTAGTTCATTTTTGTAAGTCTGAATATATTTTTGGAATTTTTTCTATACCAAAATATGAACTTTCTCTTTTCTATAAAATTTTTTTATAAAACTTGTTAGAGTTTATAATTTTAAATATTTTCACACATTTCACTAAAATAACTTGGGTTTCGCTTTTCAGATTTCTTATTCATTTTTATGAAATATAATTTTCATCTATAAGGATTTTTACTCGTAAAATTTTATGACTTTAAAATTTTTAATTGCCTTTTTCTTGCACACAAAATTTTTCAAATATTCATTTTTAATTTTTATATGGAAACTTTATTAATTTTATTTTTTAATGGGCCAAAATAAATTTTATCCATTACATGGGCTTTAAAACTCATTAACTTTCTTAATGGGCCCAATAAGCCCGCTAACAATCTAATAGGCCTAATAAGCCTATTTTTGTTTTTTTAAAAGGCCCAATAATCCTATTTTGATTGAATTTTTAGTTGAATTTATTATATGAAATTTTATTTCTTGAGTACATAATTTTTAATTTGTCAGTAGTTGGTTCTTATAACTTGTTTTTATCCAAATTAGATTTTTTTTCCTCTCATCATGTTTCTAGATGATGGTGTTATGCATGGCATCATCAATAAAAATGACAAAAACCTTTATTTAATCTTATCAAAATCTAGAAAATATCAATAAAGAAAGATAATAAATAAAAATAAAGGAAAAATCAAGAAAAAATTTGGCCAAAGGGGTTTCTTATCACCCTTAGCCGAACTTCCCCCTTAGAAATAAGGGAAGGATGTTTCAAGTAGGAGTTTCTAGCTTTTCCATAACAAAAAACACTAAAAAAATTGAAATTTCTTAGGTTTTAAGCTCTTTAATGTTATTTTTCTTATAAAAATTTTCATTTTTTTCCATTTTATGCTTGATTCTTTCTTTTAGTGAGCCAAAATCATGATTGTGCTCATGGACTTTTATCCATGTTAGAAGGTCAAGTATGATGGCTACGAGCAAAGTTTCTTATTTTTATTTTTTTATTTAATTTTTCTTAGTAATATGTTGATTCTTATCAAGATTATTTGTGTTTGTTGATAGAAATGATGTTATTTCATGTGTAATTTTTTTTATTTTTCTTAATATTTTTATGATGATTATGTTGATATTCATTGTTTATCATGATTTTTTGCATATCTATGCTTGGTAAAAATTATAGCATGTATGTATATAGATGTTCATGAAAATATGTGATTAAAAAATTATTTTTGGTGAAAAACATGTTAGTCGAAACTCCATATGGTCCTTGGATAATTTTTCATGCTTGATATAATGATGTTATGGATTATTTTCTAATATTGAAAATTTGTAGGGACTTAAAAATAATTTTCCCAAATTTTTAAAGGCGTTGATTCCAAGCTTGGCTAAATCTAATCTTGATGATTTTGGGATGTTTTGATTTTTTAGGCTAATTTGTAATTATGGAAAATTTAGGGATTTAATTGAAAAAAATGCAAAAATTTTTCCATGGCCCTTCAAGCTTGGCCGAATCCATGTTTAGACATTTATGAGTGTTTTTCATGTATTTTTGAATGTTTAAGTGTATTTCATGCATTTTTAACCTTTTAAGGGCCTTTTTATAATGATAGAAAATTTAAGGGCCTGTTTGGAAAAAGTGAAAAAAAATTGTTCCAAGGCCAAAAGCACTTGGCTGAACCTTCCTTGTAATTTTTTATATGATTTTTATGTTGATTTAGATGTGTTTGATGTTTGGTTTTATATTCTATGACATGTAATGACTAAATTATAAAAATAATAATATTATTTCTAGGCCATATAAGTTTGACGAAATGCTTTATGGGCCTTTGGGGATGCGTTTTATGCATTTTAACATGTTTTAATGTGTATGGTACATTTTCTAGACTTTAAGGGTCTTTTTGTAATTTTGTAAAGTTTAGGGACTTGTTGTAAAAAAGTAAAAATTGTTCCAAGGCCAAAGGTGTTTGGCCGAACACTTTTGATTTCCATGTTATTTTTATTTATTTTATGTTGTTTTGTAATGTTATTTTATGTAAGGACTATTTTGCAAAATTAGAAAAGTTTAGGGACCATTTAGGAAAACCTTGCATTTTAGAGTTAAAATGGTCTTTTCACTCATTAAATTATCCATTTAGGGTGTTTTGGGCATTTTAAGAGTTTTCATAGTATTTTTAGCCATTTAGAGTTAAAATATATTTTTAGAAAGTTTAGGGGCCTTTAGTAATTTTTGCATTTTAGGTTAATTTTGTCATCTAAGTTATCCATTTAAGGTAAAATTGTTATTTAATATCAATGTCAAGTCCTTTAGGTACCAGGATACTTATATATCGAAGGTACACCTTAGGGGCATTTTAGTAATTTATTTGAGAATCAAGTCTTTTATGATCATTGAGATGCTTCTATGTCGAAAGTGCATAATATGGATAGGCTCATCTTTTTACAATGATATTGAGTCCTTTAGGGTTACTGAGATACCTTAATGTTGAAGGTGGATCTTAGGGACATTTTAGTAATTTATATTAGAACCAAGTTTTATGTGATCACCGGGATACTTCTATGTCAAAGGTACATAGTAGGAATAGGTTTATTCGGTTATGAAGTCAGAGAGTCCTTTAAGGTTAGCAACATACTTCCATCTCGAAGGTGTACTTCAGGGGACATTTTGGTCTCTTTAAGCAAATCCAAGGGCTTAGAGTCTGGTTTCGTATGCATAGTTAAAACAGAGTCTTAGCATAAATTTTATTATTTATTATAAGAGCATATTTTTTAACAAAATCAAGTCAATGTTTCTGAATTAAAGTAATTCATGGAATTTCTCCTAGCATATAAAGGGGTTCTATGGATTTTTTTAGTAACAAAATGTCCTTTTAAAAATGAGAAAGTCATAATTTTTTAATTTCATAAAAATAAAACCTTTCATATACCTCTGACTCTCCAGTGGGGTACAAAAGATATTTTGATTTTTGAAACATTTCATGTTCCTCCGGCCCTTTGGTAGGGTACAAAAGAAAATGATAAAACCTTTCATATTCCTATGATTTTCTAGTGATGTACAAAATATATTTTAATTTTCAAAAATATTAAAAATTTGATTTTCTTATACAGAATTATAAACTTTCTTTATAAAATATTATATATGGGAATTATAATTAAATACTAGATATTGAAACTAAATAAAAATCAAAATTTAAGTTAACATATAATTAATAAGGTATCGATTATCGAGTGTCATAAGAGAGATTGATTCTTACTCATGATTGTAATTGACTCTCAACCCCTTTCATATGATCTTTGGTAAGAGCACAGACCTCGGAGTTAATTTTCTAGGGATTTGCAACCCTCAAAATATGAACCCCAATAGGTGAGCAATCTCACTTAGCCAAAATAGATTGGTGGCTACTCCAAGAAAAATAAATGGTCATTTTATAATGACTATTTAAGGTTAAGTCGAGTGGGCGATTCATTTTGATAACCCTATCCCCAAAAAAAATAATAATGATATGTAGATATACATAGGAATAAGGGGTACACTTTCCTTTTAAGTCGATCGGTTAGAATTCATATCTAGGCCATGTTACGAAAGCTTGGTTACTCCATTGGGGACAGATTAGAGAGTTACCAAAAATTTTTACATGTTAACTAAAATTTTGATTAATTTGATTTCAACTAATATTTGATTATAATTCTTGGTATTTTTAAAACAAAAATTTTTATTATATTTTTATTTATATTGAAATTTCAGTATATATATTGTTCATATTTTTTTTGCTAACCTTTTGTTTCCTTTGCAATATTATTTTTGTGGGGCATTTAAGATAGGGGTTTCTTATTATTTTTGAAAGTGTCAATCATAACAACATTTGTTCAATCCCCCGCACACACTGTACACATGCGCATGAATTAGATTCTGCTCTAGGCATGTGGAAGAGGCATAGGTTAACCAATATTTTAAAAGGAAATGAAGTAGCTCTACCTTTTGAGGTGTTAGCCTTTGTCTGGGCTAGCAAACAACCTACTCAGTGTAAATTCCTATGCTTGCCCTAGGTGTTAGCCTCGTTATGACCATGTAAAATACTCTCACTCAAATTGAATCCTTTTCGACATAAACTTGTGATGGGTAAAGATTAAGGCACCTCATCAGTTCTTTCCAAATTTGGGGAGCAATTCAAGAATCTGTTTAGATGTTCAACCCAAACTTTATGTAATAAACCGTAAGGGCCTCACCTAGTTAGAGCCATACCCGATTCTAAAGGGTACCAAATTAGGTACACACAAAAGAACAATTCTTAACCTTTTCTTTTATTTTAATTCTGAGCATGTAAATCATGTGATGGTAATTAAACATCACCATTTATTGTAAGATCTTTGTTTCATCTTAGAAAAATTGTCATTATTTTATTAATTTAGATATTAAGTGATGATGAATAAACTTCATTGCTTGTAATTTGATTACTTCTTTTTTCCTTACAAGTCATATGTGCAACCTTAATTACATGGGGTGGACATGTAGGTCAGGCAATGATGTTTGTACCTCATCGCCAATAACAAGGCCTTTTCATTTGCCCTAATAGGTGTCACAACACTGTAATAAATTTACTTAGGGCAACTTTTATTTTTTCACGTTAATTCTTTTATTGTTTACCTGTGCTAACTTATTTCTCATTTTTTGCTCCTCTTTGTATATTACTATATTGTAATAAATATGATGGGAAATATGAACGAACATCATGCTACCCATAATAAGATTGATCCTTTTTCCTTAAGACACCATAATGCTTAACTTATTTTTAGGTAGTCATTTTGACGATAGGCCTTTTTTCATATATATTATTGTGTATCACCTTGTTACAAACTTTTCTTTGACATTACATTAATTTCATCCTTACATGGCAGGATGAAGGTTTTGTTCTCTAAAAGAAAAATTCTTTCAAATCAGAAGTGTTAGGACAATCAAACATTGTTGACCATGGTTGATGAAATTTAGCATGATTACAAAAGATAGAGGGAAACCATATGAAACACAAGAAAGATTGATGAAACAATAAGAGGAGATGGAAGTACAAATTTTTAAATTGGTGGAAATAATGACCACTAGAGGGAAAAAGTCTAAAAATATAAATTCACGAGATTGAAGGAATAACTCTAATACTATTGCTAGCTTATCGAGGTAGAAAGGCTCCCCTTATTTTGAAAAACTCTTATATCTAAATTGACATCATTTAATGAATCATATATATGAAGAGTTTTAATAAGGTAAGAATGTTTTTTAAAAAGCAAATATTTTCAAAAACACAATGATGAAAAGTCTCGCTGATACTAATGATCAACATTGAAAATAAGGTTGTACCCTTGTATTCATTTCCTTATAAATAAAATCATGATCATTTGAAAGACCTAATACTTCATGAAAGTAACTTTAAAGTTCTTAAATTGTGATTCTCTAGGTAAAAAGCAAAACATCAGAACCATCGATATTACCGGTGGTGCTTACCAAAATTTTTCAAGGAGGAAAACCATTTTAAAGAAATTTGTAAGCATCCAAAAATCCCAAAGTACCTTAGATTGTTAACTTTGAGTTGCATAGATCAACTTTAAAAATTAAATCCATCCCCTTTCCAACTTTACCTTTTGATCTTAAACCCATCATAGCCAATCTTTGCACCTATTAAAAAGCTAATGGTTACGAAAATTAAAAGAACACCAACTTATCTAATTTTTAAAGAAATTCATGTTCCATATGACTTGATCCATACGTGCCTAGGAAAATGGGGAATGTATCCTATCCATTATGAAATTTACCAAGGTTTTTTTAAGCTCTTCAACCCATTTTAAGGAAAATCTAAATTAGGATTTAGGAAATTTTCCAACAAAAGATTATTGGTATTCAAAAGATTTGAATATCACATGTTTTTTACTCAAAGGTTCTAGGCAAAATAGATTCTTTTAAAAAATTGTTTTGAGAAACTTGTAAAGGTGTCATAGAAAGAAACAAGGGTTTCTTAAATTGAAAGGCAATAAATCTTAACAAGACTTAAACCATGAAAAGGAAAAGATGAAATAAAAATTTGAATTCATTGGGACAAGATGTTGCAAAAAGATTAAAAACGGTAGTGATTTTTCTTAGAGCATAGAAGGATCAAATAAAGTTTCAATTTTTTCATCATCATAACGTAAACGTTGTTTAATACTTAACATTTGCACCATTTCACGATTATCTGCACCATTTACATGATATTAGCATTTGCATAATTTCTTATGCATATACCTTTTCATTAATACTTGAATTTCCATTATTTTTAACACTAGCAATCTATGCATTTTCATCATTTGATTTTAAACCATGTCAACATTTTGTGATCATGGCATTATCATACTTGCTTAAGTAATTATAATGGCATCAACCATTGAATATTCACATAAAAGGTCAAAAGTCTTCGATGGCCATATTCAAAGCATTTAAAGACTTGAATGGTGATAATTGAAACATTCACAAGTCTTCGATGGTGATATTCGAAGCATTCATAAGTCTTCGATAGTGATATTTGAAGCATTCATAAGTCTTTAATGGTGATATTCAAAGCATTCAATCTTAGATGGTTATATGCTAAGCACTCAAAAGTCTTAGATGGTGATATTCGAAGCATTCAAAAGTCATTGATAGTGTATTAAAAGTCTTTGATAGTGATATTCAAAGCATTCAAAAAGTCTTTGATGGTGATATTCAAAGCATTCAAAAGTCTTCAATGGTGATATTTGAAGCATTTAAAAATTTTTCTTTAAAACAAGTCTTTGATGGTGAAATTTGAAGCATTTTAAAAGTTTTTAATTTCAAAACAAGTCTTTGGTAGTGAAATCAGAAGCATTTCAAAAGTTTTCAAAGTCTTTAATGGTGAACGCATTTTAAAAGTTTTTGGTTTCAAAACAAGTCTTTGGTGGTGAAATCCAAAGTATTCTAAAAAGTTTTTAATATTTTTGATGGCATGTCCAAGGCTTATGTTGATAGCAATTAGAATAATTAAAGACTTTAATGTCATACCCCACATCTGCTAGTGATGATTATTAAAATTCTGTTCCTTTTGCAAGTCAAAACACATCCTTGATGAAAAGAAAAAGGCATATCTCTTTAAAAGATTCCATGAAAGGAAACGCAAAGTACAAGTTCTTGGAGATGTTGACTTGGCAAAATTCCAAAAGTTAGTGGATGCCTATCAAGGACGATTAGTCTAAGGGTCATCAACCATATGATTGTATGCCAATCAAGGGTAGTTTCTATCTGAACTTTAAAATTTTGAATCTTTCTCCTTTAGAAATTATGGATTTTGAAATAAATTTTGGTTTATAAATAGTGTGCATTATATCATGGACCATGAATTTTGTATATAATGATTTTCAAGAACATTTTCAATTTTTTTCTTTAATAGATGATCACCATTAGGTTGAACTCTCTCAGAAAGGTCTTTTACTTCCATTTATATTATTGTTGTGGACATTCAACCATAGACCTTTCACACCTGAATGTTTCTTTTTAAATTCCTTGAGAGTTGAACAAATAGGTTATGCTCCTGAAAGAATCAGATATCAATAGTTAGACATGTGTTAGAATAATTATAGTAATACTAAGATCTCCCTTATTTGGATAACCATTTGCCACAACTTTTATGACACTTTTCTATATCCTTGATTTAGGAAGAATGAAAAAAGCATAAGCTAAAAATCTCCTTTTCTTTTGAATAGAGATTTTCAATTCAATGCTTGATACATAAGATATGAGATTTTCCCATGCCAATTCAATTTTCTTTCTCAAAGGTTCAACTGCAAAGAAGATCCATTGGGGGCTATGAAGTGAAAAATGTTGATTTAAAAATTGAATGCAATATCATGTTATTAAGGTTTTTAAAATAATTTTAGAAAGAAAACATTGCTTTTGCTTAGCAAAATTTTGCTAGTTTAAATGGCTTTGTTTGAAATGACAAATGGCTATCTTTCTCTATGCTTTCTTAAATGTAGAAAATTATTCCCTTTACAGTCCCCTTTGAGTCTGATGATTTATTTGATCTTTGAACACTTATCAAAGATCACCCTCCATACTGAGAGGCAGCAAAGCTTCAAGATCAAAAATAGTAAATTCCATTCTAAAGTTGCAAGAATAACATGTCAGATGTTATAAGGCAAATTTTAAAAACCAAGAAAGTTTAAATTTCAAGTTCAAATATTCAAAGTAAAAAATAAAAAAAAAAATTCAAATTTCAAGTTCAAATATATAAAGTGAAAAATGAAGAAAGTTCAAATTTCAAATTCAAATATCTCAAGTGAAGAATGAGGAAAGTTTAAATTTATAGTTCCTTTAAAATAAAGAATAAAGAGAGCAAGAAAAATAAAGAAATAAAGGGAAGTAAAGAAAATGAAAAGCAAGAACAAATGAAGAAATGTATATGTGTTTTGTCTTGGAAGATATACAGATGGGAATTCTTCTATAGAGAAATAATCCTTGATTTAATTACCCTTAAAACACTTAATTTAGGCCTATTTATCCTTTTTTTCTGAACCTTGAACCATGGCATAAATTACACACCTATAAAAGTCTATTTTGATTAAACACAGCTGTCTAAGCTATCAGGCCATTCCTAGGAAGCTCATTAAGAATTTATCTTTTTGGATGATTTTTGAGTCCTTAAGAATATAGTGAGGTAATCAATTAAAAAATGAAGTTTTAAAGTGAAAACCGAAAACAGGCAGTCTAGAACAAACTTAAAGGCTTTAGAATTATTCTTAAATCGACAAAGGTAGCCATTAAAGAAAAAGAACTCTTCCATGCTAATCCAAAAAAAATCTCAAACCTTTGAAAATTTCATGAAACCAAAGGTTGAGTCAAATGCCCAAACATTTTGAGATAACCTTCTAGAACTTTTGTGTCCAACCTTAGAAATCAGAGCTTACCAAAAACCTTTCAAATTGACCTCTCAAGACTTGGTGTTTATCAGTATTAGTTTAACACATGTCAACTATTGTATTTAAAGATGTTATAACTTGATTATTTGTCTTTCAAAGAATTCCCATAAAAGGACCATCCACATAAACTTGATCATGAGAAACCTTGACATTTTTGTACCAATTTATTCAAGTTAAATTTTAGCAGTGCCATCACATTTGTGCCTTTAAATTCATTTCCTTATTCTGTCAAAGATATCCTAAATGGTGATCATCTATCACAAGAAAGCTTTAATATCAAAATATGAAAATGGCATGTCCATTACCCTTGACATTGAAAAATTCATGGTTGAAATCATTTTGAAATTTCCATAGTTTTGATCAAGCAGATCCTTTTCTAGGTTAGAATGAAAAGGTGCTCTCGTTTCATGAATCTTATAATTTAGATGAATTATGATACTTCTTATGATTTCAATAGGCGTATTTGAATGTACTTCGAGCAACAAAATGTTGACTCTTATTTAGTTGTATAAGTCATATCTTTGAATTCGTAAACACTAATTTGATATTTAATGACTTTTCAAGAAAATCAATCAATGTTTAAATTCTTAAAGCCAAGACTAAAAATGAATTTTTTGAGGCAAACATGAGATTGCCTTTAATGATTTAAATTTTTAACCCAAAGATCTAAAAGAAAATAAATTGGCAACATTGAGGCTCGATTTGATAAGGCCTCACCAACTTAAGAAGATTAACCTTTATGATATTTTAAATTAAGATGTCCTCTTCATTTAATCCTATGGAGGGTAGGTGAAACAGGATTTAATCAACTTCATTCAATCTCATAAAGGATAGGTAGAGTTTTAAGTAAGATGTCCTCTTTATTTGATCTTGTGAAAGCTAGGTAAAGTAAGATTTAAGTCTACTTCGTTCGATCCCATGAAGGGTAGATGGAGTTTTAAGTAAGATATCCTCTTTGTTCGATCTTGTGAAAGGTAACTAGAGTTTTGAGTAAGATATTCTTTTCATTCGATCCTTTGAAAGGTAGGCTGAGTTTTAAGTAAGTTTTTATCTTCATTCAATCCTATGAAAGGTAGGTAAAGTAAGATTTAGGTCTACTTCATTCAATCCTATGAAGGGTAGATGGAGTTTTATGTGAGATCCTCTTCATTTGATCCCACAAAGTGTAGGTAGAGTTTTATGTAAGATATCCTCTTCGTTCAATCCTGTGAAGGGTAGACAAAGTTTTGAGTAAATTATCCTTTTTATTTTATCTTATAAAAGGTAAGTGAAGTAGGATTTAAGTCTAATTCGTTTGATCTCATGAAGGGCTAGGTAGAGTTTTGAGTAAGATATCCTTTTTGTTTGATCTCATGAAGGGCAGGCAAAGTTTTGAGTAAGATATCCTCTTAATTTGATCTTGTGCAAGGTAAGTGAAATAGGATTTAAGTCAACTTCGTCTGATTATGTGAAATGTAGGCATAGTTTTATTTGTTAGCTTCACTTAGTTAAGAACTAGTTAGGTAAGATAGCCTCTTCATTCGATCTTATGAAAGGTAGGTGAAAAGGGCTTTAAGTCAACTTAGTTTGATTAAGCAGAAATTGACAGAGTTTTTCTAGGTTTTCTTCATTTAGTGGAAAACCAATAAAGTTGGTCTGCATAAAAGCCCAATAAGTAGCTAATGGCTCTATCCTTATCAAAATTGGCACTAAGTCCAAAAGTAGAGGGTAGCCTCGACCTAATCGAAATTGGCACTATGCCTAAAAGTAATTGATGGCATAGTCCTTGTGAAATTGGCATAAAAAAATTTTGAAAACCCAAAAATAGATAATAGCCTCAGTCATGTCAAAATTGGCATTTAAATGTAAAAGTCCAATGTAGTTGGTTAGGTTTAAAAAAACTTTTTTTGTAAAAAGGCTTCTTTGGTTTGAACAAAATCAAGTTTATTTAGTCTTTCCCCTATTCTTGATCCTTGCAACGGCCAAAAAAAGGCAACTGTAGACACCTAATTTTGTCCAGACCCTTTCTCTAATCGACCTGAAATATCTGAGACCAAGAATTTAACGACCACTCGGTAGGGATAAACTACCTTGAGGTGGATTGAACATTTTCAAGATATTTTTAGTGTTACTTAAATGGTCGCAGTTGCATGTGAAAGAGAACATGCCATTTCAAGAGTCACAGAGAACAAATCTTGGATAAAAAAGATGAATATCAAAGTCAAATTTTATTTAACATTAACATAAAAAAAGATGAATATTAATTTTAAATTTATTTTTTTGAATTTTTTAAATTTGTTTTTCCACTTAATATTAAGGTCAAATTTCCCATTTTAAGGTATTTTTCAAAACTTTTTTGTGAAATTGAATTGACCATTGTATATTTTTACCAATACTTGTGTAATATTTATGCCAATATTCACCCCAAAAGATCAAAAATATTCAAGAAAAAATCTTTATTGACATTTGTACCATGATATGCAAAAATTTTAAATTTGTTCTTTAATTTTAAATTTTTTACAGTACCGCGAGTGCCATGTTCATGAATTTTTTGATAAATTTTGTTCTGGATTTCATCTTTATTATTTTTGTGGATTAATATTTTAAGTAATGTTGAGAATTTAATTCATTTTTGTAAATTTGAACATATTTTTGAAATTTTCACGGTACTAGGATACGAATTTTTTTTATTTGTACACTTTTTTTGCAAAATTTTCACACATTTCACACATTTCACTAAAATAACTTGGATTTAGTTTTTTGGAATTATGATTCATTTTTATGAAATATAATTTTTATCTATAAAGATTTTTGCTTGTAAAATTTTATGAGTTTGAAACTTTTAATTGCCTTTTTCTTTATATAAAATTTCTCAAAATTCTCTTTTTGAATTTTTATGTGGAAACTTTATTAATTTTATTCTTTTAAAGTGCCAAAATATATTTTTCCATTACATGGGCCTTAAACCCTATTAACTTTCTTAATAGGCCCAATAAGCTCGTTGACTTTCTAATAGGCCGAATACGCCTATTTTTGTTTTTTTAGTAATCCCAATAATCCTATTTTGATTAAATTTTTAATTCAATTTATTATATGAAATTTTATTATTAAATATATAATTTTTTAATTTAGTACAACTTAGTCCATAGAATTTGTTTTTATCCAATTAGATTTTTTTCTCCATTATGTTTATAGATAATGATGCATGCATGACATCATCAAGCAAAATGACAAAACCCTTTATTTAATCTTATCAAAATCTAGAAAACTATTCATAAAAAAGTAAAAAATATAAAGATAATAAATAAAAAAATAAAGGAAAAATCAAAAAGAAATTCGGCTAAGGGGGTTTCTTACCACCCTTGGTCATACCTCCCTTTAAAAATAAGGGGAAGATGTTTCAAGTAGGAGTTTTTAGCTTTTCCATATAAAAATTTTGAAATTTCTTAGGTTTTAAGCTTTTTAACGTATTTTTTCTTATAAAAATTTTAATTTTTGTTCATTTTTGCTTGATTCTTTCTTTTAGTAAGCCAAAATCATGCTTGTACATAAGGATTTTAATCCATGTTGAAAGGCCAAGTATAATGGCTATGAACAAAGCTTCTTGATTTTGTTGTTTTATTTAATTTTTATTAGTAATATGTTGATTTCATCAAGATATTTATGTTTTTTTATAGAAATAATGTTATTTTCATGTATATATTTTTGTGTTATTTTTCTTAATACTTTTATGATGATTTATTTCGATATATTCATTGTTTATCATGATTTTATGCATATATATGTTTGGTAAAAATTATAGCATGTATGTATATAGATATTCAAGAAAATATGTGATGGAAAAAATTATTTTTGGTGAAATAAATGATGGCCAAAACTCTTTATGGTCCATGGATAATTTTTCATGCTTGATTTTATAATGTTTTTGAATTATTTTGTAATATTGGAAATTTGTAGAGGCTTAAAGATAAATTTTCTAAATTTTCAAAAGCTTTGAAAAGGTGATTCCAAGATTGGGTGAATATGATCCTTATGATTTTGTGATGTTTTGATTTTTAGGCTATTTTCTAATTATGGAAAATCTAGGTACTAAATTAGCAAAATTGCAAAAATTTTTCCATGGCCATCTAAGCTTGGCCAAATCCATGTTAAGACCTTTAGGGGTGTTTTTCATGTATTTTGACATCGTTAAGTGTATTTCATGCATTCTTAACCTTTTAAGGGCCTTTTTTTAATTTTAGAAAGTTTAGAAGCCTATCTGTAAAAAGTGAAGAAAATTGTTCCCAGGTCGAAGGCACTTCACTGAAGCTTTCTTGTAATTTTTTTATATGATTTTTGTTTTGATTTGGAAGTGTTTGATGTTTGATTTTATGTTTTATGTCATGTAAGGACTAAATTGTAAAAATAAAAAAGTATTTGTAGGCTATCTAAGTTTGGCCAAATGCTTCATGAGCTTTTGGGGCTACTTTTTATGTATGTTTATTTTGTAAAGTTTGGGGACTTGTTTATAAAGAGGTGAAAAATTGTTCCAAGGCCAAAGTTATTTGGCCAAACACTTTGATGATATTTGGCATGTTCTCCATGTTAGTTTTGATTTGTTTTATTTTTTTGTAATGTTTATTTATGTAAGGACTATTTTGTAATAAGGACCATTTAGGAAAATCTCTCATTTTAGGGTTAAAATAGTTTTTTTCATAAATTAAATTAACCCATTAATGGTATTTTGGGCATTTTAGAAGTTTGCTAGTATCTTTAGCATTTTGGGGTTAAATATATTTTTAAAAGTTTAAGGACCTATGGCAATATTTGCAATTTAGTTCAATATTGTCATTTGAGTTACCAATTTAGGGTAAAATTCTTATTTCATATTAGTATTTAGTCTTTTAATGCACCAAGATACTTATATGTCAAAGGTACACCCTAAAGGCATTTTAGTCATTTATCTTGGAATCGAGTCTTTTATGATCATTGGGATACTTCTATGTCGAAGGTGTATAATAAGGATAGGTTCATCTTTTTACAATGAGATTAAGTCTTTTAGGATTACCAGGATACTTTAATGTCAAAGATAGACCTTAGAGACATTTTAGTAATTTATATTATAATCAAGTCTTATGTGATCACTAGGATACTTCTATATCGAAGATGCACAGTTGGAATAGGTTTAATCATTTATAGAGTTATCAAGTCTTTTAGGATCATTGAGATACTTCTATCTCAAAGGTATACCTTAGGGGACATTGTAGTCTCTTCAATCAAATTCGAGTCTTTAAAGTCTAGTTTATACGTATACTTGAAACCGAATCTTAAATTTTGTTATTGATTATAAAATCAGATTTTTAAAAATCAAGGCAATGTCTCTGAATTAAAGTAATACATGAAATTTCTAACAGCATATGAGATGGCTTATCCAGATTATTTTAATAATGAGATATTCTTTTAAAAATGAAAAAAAATCAAAATTTTTAGTTTCATAAAAATAAAACCTTTTATATTCCTCTGACTCTTTAGTGGGGTACAAAAAGATATTTTGACTTTTAAAACCTTTCATATTCCTCCAGCTCTCTGATTAGGTACGAAAGAGAATGATAAAACCTTTCATATTCGTTTTAGTCTTTCCATAGGGTATGAAAAATATTTTGATTTTCAAAATATTAAAAACCTAATTTTCTCATGAATAATAAATTGTTTTATAAAATATTATATATAACAATTATAATTAAATATAAGATACTGAAATAGAATAAAAATCAAAATTTAAGTTAACATGTGATTAATAAAGTGCTAATTACAAGGCATCATGAAAGGAATCAACCCTTATTTATGATTATAACTGACTTTGGACCCTTTCATATGATCTTTGGTATGAATGCAAACCTCAGAGTTCATTTTCTAGGGTTTCGTAACCCTTAAAATATGAACTCGAATAGGTGACAATCTCACCTAGCCAAAATAAATTGGTGGCAGCTCCAAGAAAAATAAATGGTCATTTTGTAATGATTATTTAAGGTTAAGTCGAGTGAGCAATTCATCTCGATAACCCAATCTTCGAAAACAAAAAAAAATAGAGTGACTTTTAAAAAAATAATGATATATAAATATATATATATAGGAACGAAGGGTACACCTGCCTTTTAAGTCGGGCTAGTCAAGATTTGTATCCAGGCCATGTTATGACACCTTTCTGCCCTATATGAGCCAAAAATAGTGTAGGGTTATTCCTTTGATTTCCTAGATTTACATTTTCGGACTCTTTCTTTCTAGCCATCATTAGTTCCGTTAACTTAGATATTTGTGCTTGCATATCCTTTTATCGTTTCATCATAGCCTTTTGGGCTTCATGATGACTTTTCTACATCCTTTATATTCACGTTAAGGATTCATCTCCCATGGTCAGTGACATTTGATTGTTTTGACACTCTTAGTTTGAAAGAAAAAAAGAATTCTTTTAGAGAACTCCTGAGAAAACCTTTTTTTTTTTGCTCCTTTACCCTTATGAAATGCATCTTGAATGCATGTATGAATATGCATATACTAATGGGTGCAAGGATGAAATTATTGTAATGTCAAAGAAAAGTGTGGTAAGAGATATATACAAAGACCTTATCGTAAAAAAAAAAATAGCCTTAAAATAAAATTAAGGCATTATAATGCCTTAAGGAAAGATTATCCATATTATTATGGATGGCATAATATTCTTCCATCATTGCCCTATTTATTTATTATGGTAAAATAATATACACAAATAAAGAAAAAATGTTAGCATAGAACATAAGAATTAATGCAAGAAAAACTTTGCCCTAAGTGAACCTTTTGGGTATTACGACAACTATTAGGGCAAATGAAAAGGCTTTGTTATTGGCGATCATGTATAAACATCATGACCTACATATCTAGCCGACGTAGTTAAGGTCATATAATGGCTTGCAAAGGTCAAAAAAAGTAATTGCATTACAAGTGATGATGTTCATTCATTACCACTTGATATCTGAATTAAAACAATGATGACATTTTCTAAGGTGAAAGAAATTTGATCATAAATGATGATGTTTGATCATCATCTAAACAGGTTCTCAAATTAACCCTTGAGTCCATAAAGAACTGACAAGGAATCTATAATTAGAAAGGGTTCAATTCGAGTAAGAGTATTTTTCGTGTTCATAATGGCACTAACACCTTAGGCAAGCATAGGAATTTACACCCGGTGGGTTTTTCACTGGCCCACATAGAGGCTAACACTGGAGGTAGAGCTACTTTACCCCTCCTAAAATATTAGGTAACCTATGCCTTTTCCATATGCTTGGAGGAGACTCTAATGATATGCATGTGCACCGTGTGTGCAGGGGAACAAACAAACTTTTTATGACTCAATTTGTTCAAAAATATAAAACCTTATCCTAAATGCCCTATAAAAGTAATGTTGCAAAGGAAACAAAAGAGTTAGTGAAAAATATGAACCATATACCATATATACTTGAATTTTCATATAAATTAAAAACATAATAAAAAAATTTATTTTGAAAATACAGGGAATTATAGTTAAATGCTGGTTGAAATCGAATTAATCAAAATTTAGTCAACGCCTAATTAATATTAGGCCTGACTCTTTAACCTATCCCTAGTGAAGTTGTTAAGCTATCGTAACATAGCCCGAATACGAATCTTGACTAGCCCAACTTAAAAGGCGGGTGTACCCTTTGTTCTTATATGTATCTATATATCATTATTCTTTTATTTTTGTGGGCCATATCATTATTATTTTATTTTTGGGGGCTAAGTCGTCAAGAAGAATTGTTCACTTGATTTAACCCTAAATAGTTGTTACAAAATGGCCATTTACTTTAGAGTCTCCACCAATCCAAGTTGGTTAGGTGAGATTGGTCACTTATTGGAATTCATATTTTGAAGGTTATGAAACCCTTAGAAATACACTTTGAGATCTACGATGATACCAGAGATCACATTAAAGGGTTCGAAAGTCAGTTACAATCACGAATAAGGATCGATCCCTCTCATGATGCTCGAAAATCGATACATTATTATTGACACCTAATTTTGTCTGAGCCCCTTCCCAAATAATCAAAAAATACCTGAGAGCAAGAACTTAGTAGCTACTCGATGAGGGTAGATTTTCTCATTGTGGACTAAATGTTTTCAAGACCTTTTTAGTCTTATCTAAATAGTCCTAGTGCATGTGACAAAATTAGTCCCATTTTAAAGGTCAAAAAGAACAAATCTCGGATAAAAAAAATATGGATATCAAGTTAAGAAATTAGCATTTAACTTTATACTTGTAAAATTTTGAAATTTATTGCTACGGATGTTATTACAGTTAAATTTTCCATTTTTAGGAATCTTTTGTGAAATTTTCATAAAATTTCGAAAGTTGACCACATATATTTTTACCGATGCTTATGCAATATTTATGCCGATATTCACCCTAAAAAATCATAAATAATCAAGGAAAAAATTGTATTGGCAGTTTTAACACAAGGTATCAAGTTGTCAATTTTGGGAATTAAATTTGAATTTTTCATAATACCACGAGTATCATACTCATAAAACTTTTTTTAATGACAATTGTTACAGATTTCAAGTTTTCAAGTTTGTTATTTTTATAAATAAATATTTTCATTAATGTGTTGGATAAAATTCATTTTTATAAAATTTAAAAATATTTTTGAAATTTTCTTGCTTAAAGATACAGAGTTTTTTTTACTTATGTAAATATTTTTGGGGGGATTTTTCTCAATTTATAATTTTTAAAATTCTTCAAATATTTTCATAACTTCATAGTAAATCAGTTTTTAAATTTTTAATTTATTTTATAAGTTTTATATTTTTTAAAGAACAAATTTTTCAAAAAGGTTTTTGCTTGTAAAATTTTATGAGTTTGAAATTTTATTGCCTTTTTCTTGCACATAAAATTTTTCAAAAATTTCTTTTTGAATTTTCATATGGAAATTTTATTAATTTTATTTTTAATGGGTCAAAATTTAATTGTTTTGCATTTCATGGGCCTTAAAACCTTGAAAATTTTTCAAATGGGCCTAATAAGCCCATTAATTATCTAACAAGCCCAATGAGATCATTTCTATTTTCTAGCAAGCCCAATAACCTTATTTTGATTAAGTTTTTAATTAAATTTGTTATGTGAAATTTTATTCTTTGAATAATTTATTATAATTTTGTCCCTATAATTTGTTTTTATTCAAATTAAATTCATGTTTTTCCTCACGTCTCTAGATGATGATGTCATGCATGAAATCATCATGCATAATGACAAATTCATTAATTAAAATCTTATCAAAATAAAAAAAGTAAAAATAAAAATGTAATTAATTAAAGAAACTTGGAGAAATGTCTAAAAGCCATTCAGCCAAGGTAAAAAATTTCAACCCCTTAGTTGACTCCTCTCGTTTTAAATAAGGGGAGAAAGTTCTCATAGAGGTGTTTAGATGCTAGGAAGAAAAAACACTAAAAAAATTAAAATTCTTAAATTTTTAAGCTTTTAAAGGTAATTTTTCTTGTGAAATTCTTAATTTTTGTTCATTTCATGTTAGTGAGCTTAATAAATACTTATGCTCATGAATTTTGGTTCATGTTTAAAAGCCAACTATGAAGGCCATGATCAAAGTTTGACTATATATTTGCTAAATTTAATTTTGTTGGTAATATGTTGATATTTCATCAAAATTATTTTTGTTTGTTGATAAAAATATATTATTTGCATGAATATATTTTTATGTTATTTTTCTTCATATTTTCATGTTGATTTATATTGATTTATTCATATTTGTTATGTTTTTATGCATACTTATGCTTGGAAAAAAATATGTCATATATTCATATTGATATTCATGAAAATGTGTGATGAAAAAAAATTGTTTTTAGTTGCTATATACTCTAGCTGAAAATGTTTATGGTCCTTGAATAATTTTTCATGCTTGATTTGATGGTGTTTTGGATTATTTTGTAATAATGGAAATTTGTAGGACTTAAAAATAATTTTCTCAAATTTGTGAAGGCCTTGGAAGGGTGATTCCAAGCTTGGCTGGATAGATCTTGATAATTTTGGAATGTTTTGATTTTTTTAGGTTATTTTGTAATTATAGAAAATATAGGGACTAAATTGCAAAAAATTGTAAAAATTTTTTCTAGGCTATATAAGCTTGGCTAAACATGTCTTGTAACCTTTAGAGGTGTTTTCATGTTTATTCTAATATGTATAAATATGTTTTATATATTATTAATCATTTTGAGGACATTTTATAATTTTAGATAGTTTAAGGATTTATTATAAAATTGTAAAATTTTTGTTCCTACGCCATTGATTTTTGGTCGAATTGATTATATATATTTTTTATATGTGTCATATGTTGATTTGGATGTGTTTAATATTTGATTTTGGTGTTTTATTTCATATTGGGTCTAAATTGTAAAAAAGAAAAAGTTTTGTTTTAAGGCTTATCATGCTTGGCCAAACCACTTATTAACTTTTAGCGGTGTCTTTCATGTGTATTTAACATGTTTGAATGTGTTTTTTGTATTTTTTTTATCATTTTAGGGTTTTTTAATTTTGAAAAATTTAAGGCACTAATTTGTAAAACTTGAAAAGATTACTCTAAGGCCATAAATGGTTGGCTGAATGCTTCTTATGATTTTTAACATAGTTTCCATGATATTTTTGATGAATTTTGTGTTTAATTTCGAGTTTATTTTATGCAGGGGCTAAATTGCATATTTAAAAATTGTAGGGATTATTTAGAAAAGCTTTGTATTTCAAGGTTAACGTGATATTTTTGACATCTTAAGAATATCTCTAGATTTCCTCTAATCCTTTAGAGGGGTGTAATTATTAAAACTTTTCGTATTTCACTGGTTTTTCGTTAGGGGTATGAAATGTAATTTTGAAAAGTTTAGGAACTTATTAGCAATTTTTGCATTTTCATGTCCAAGTTACCCATGGAGGCTATAATTATCATTTCGTACCACTATCGAGTCCTTTATAATCATCGTGATACTTATATGTCAAAGGAGCATAATAGGGATAAGTTCATCTTTTATAAAGTTGTTGAGTCCTTTAGGCTTACTGGGATACTTTTACGTTAAAGCTAGCCTTTAGGGACATTTCAATAATTAACATTAGAACCAAGTCTTATGTGATCATCGGGATACTTTTATGTCAAAGGTGCACAATAGGAATAGGATTGTTTGTCCATAAAGTTATAGAATCTAGGGTATAGAGATGCTTATATGTTGAAGCTATACCTTACGTGTATTTTAGTAATTTTATCTTAGAATCAAGTCCTACATAATCACCAGGATTTTCTCATGATAATGGTGGATATTAAGGTTAGGTTCATCTTTTATTATCATTTTTGATTCCTTAGTATTACCAGGATGCTTTCAAGATGAAAGTAGTCTTAGGGGCATTTTAGTAACTTTTACTTTAGAATCCAGTCTAATGTAATCACCAAGATTCTTTCATAATAAAGGTGTGCAATGAGGTTAGATTCAGCTTTTATGATCATTTTCGAGTCCTTTAGGGTTTTAAGATACTTTCATGTCGAAGGTATACCTTAGGGATATTTTGGTAATTTTACATAAAAGTCAAGTCCTTTAGAAGTTATTAGGATACTTTCATGTCAAAAGTGCTCTAAAGGACATTTTGGTCTTATCAACCATATTCAAACCTTAGAGTTGAGTTTAGTACTTTCTATCTAAACTGAGTCTTAGGGTGATTTTTATTTTTAATATTAATGTCATTAATAAAATCAAAATTTTTACAAATTAAGGCAATGTCTCCGATGTTAAATTAGTACTTGAAACTTCTCCTAGCATATGAGAGACGTTCTACTGATTATTTTAATAATGAGATAACATTTTAAAAAATGAAAATCAAGATTTTTTTAATTTTGAAAAAATAAAAAAATTTGTATTTCTCCAGTTCTCTAGTGGGGTATAAAGATATTTTGATTTTTAAAACCTTTTGTATTCCATTGGCTCTCTAGCAATGTACGACAGAGAACGATAAAAAACTTTCGTGTCCTTTTGGTTCTTTACAAGGGTGCAAAAGATATTTTGATTTTTAAAAACATTAAGAACCTAATTTTCTTATGCAGAATAATAAATTTATTTTATGAAAAATTTGACATGTGGGGATTATAATTAAATATTGAATATTGAAATTGACTAAAATCAAAATTTATGTTAACACATGGTTAATATGTACAGATTGTCAGGCATCAAGATAAGGTTGATCCTTACATGTGATTGTAACCAACTCTTAGACCTATTTTACATGATCTGTAATATTTTTACAGATCTTGGAGTTTGTTTTTATGGGTTCCATAACTTTAGAAATATAAGTTCTAATAGGTGACCAATCACCTAGCCAAAATAGATTAGAGGCGACTCCAAAATAAGTAGTCATTTCGTAACGACTATTTAAGCTTAAATCTAGCAAGCGATTCATCTCGATAACTCAGTCTTAAGATAGAAAAAAAAAAGAATGGTAAGAAATAAATAATAATGATAAGGCCCTTAAAATAAAAGAAAAATAAGGATATATATATATAGGAACGAGGGTACACCCATCATTTGAAGTCAAGCTGGTCAAGATTCATATCTGGGCCATGTTGTGACAACTTGGTGACTCCACTAGGGACAGGTTAAAGAGTCAGGCCTAAAATTACTTATGTTTTAAATAAATTTTGATTAATTTAGTTTCAATCGGTATTTAACCATAATTCTCGGTATTTTTAAAACAAAATTTTTATTATATTTTTATTTATATAGAAATTCAACTACATATTATTCACATTTTTCTCTAACCTTATTGTTTCCTTTGTAGCATTATTTTTACAGGAATTTAGGATAATGTAGACACTTTATTTTGTTCGTGCCAACTTTTGGCATCCTAAGATTTAATTGAAATGTGACACGGCAACGGGCAAAAAATTTTTTTGGGAAGGTCTAAAATGCCTATAGGCCATATTAAAGAAAAATATAAAATAAGGCATCAAAAGCCATTTTTATGGTCCCTAAAGTCATTCAAATAAGTGCATGGATCAATTTCCCACTGTTTATGACCAAAGTAAGGTAACGCGAGAAGCCATAGGTATATGCAAGTTATATTGGTGCATAAGTATTGATACGAGGCCCTTATGTAGTCAAAAACTTGAATTTTCATATATGGTATCGATACAAATAGGTTTGGTATCAATACCTTAGGTGTGGTATCTACACATAGTATGTTTGTATTGATACAGACCTAGGTAGTATCAAAGTTATGATTTTTGGCAAAATATATTGATACACAAGCAAGAGTATCGATACAAATGCATGAAGTATCAATAAGGGCCTCTAAGTCTCAGGACTTAAAACAATTTTTGCTCTTAGTATCAATATATACCTTATTGTATCGATACTCATGAGTAAAAATTACCTTATGTATGGATCCAACATGTTTTATATCGATACATCAAGGCATTTTTGCCTTGCTCAAACCATTTTTTAGCCTTCGAAAATCTGATTCAAACCTTTTTTTGGCACTAAGAACCATCATAATTCATTGCAAACCTCAACTTTGGGCCTATGATTGGATTGAAACAAATTTTTAGAGACCTTGACAGATAAAAAATGCCCTTACCTTGTCTCCCAAAAGCATTGGTTGAACCTTGAGTTTAAAAGAGCTAAATTTGGCTCGGCAAGGACTTCTTCCAACCATTCCTAAGAATCCTCTAACAATCTCTACTCCCAAAAACTTTCCCCAAATGTTGTTCTATTGCCTTTCACCCTCAACCTTCTTCCATTCACATATTTCCCCCAAACCACCTCTAAAAACTCAACCTTTCACACACTTTTATCCTTAAAACACCTTACCATCAGCCATATTACCATAAAACTTCTTTTTGTCATCCTTTTCTTCCTAAATAATAGCAAAAAAAGGGAATGGACTGAGCTTAAAGTCACTACTTTATGAAGGGAGAAAAGTTTAAGCTTTTTTGGTATATTTTTTGTTTTTTCATCTACATTATTTTAGTGAGCTCTTTATGATGCCATGACGATCCTAGGATTCCCATTTAATATTGTTGCATTGGTTATGGTAGTCTTAGGATCTTGATGACCCCTTTTGATACCTTGATGTTGTTTGGATATATAAACATGCCATGCTTCATTTTCATCATTACCACAACCTCTATGCATGCATTTCTTGCCCTGTTCCTTTCATATTCACATATTCACCTCATATTTAAATGTTCATAACATGCATTGATTATGTTCACGCATTTTCTTGTATTTTAAGGAGTCTTATGTCATAACAATGTTATCTTGACAACTTTAGCATGCTTTCCTCTATTTAACCATGTTCATCTCATTTCCATGCATCTTATTCATTATCTTCTTGCATTTTTGCCTCCCACTTCCATGTCAAAATGTCACCTTTGTGCATGTGCATGTTTAGTTCCTATTCATCTTTGTGCATGTTATGTTTTGTTCATGCCATTCCTATCAAGATACATGCTAGTTTGGTAAATATTTGATTTTTAGAAGAAATCCCTAAGTTAAATTTGTGCTACCTTCAATAGATAGAGATTAGCATAGATTTAAGGTTTTTTTCATATTGGTTTTCCAATCTTGGGGATACATTAAACATTTCAAATCTAGATTCATAGCAAAATGAGTTTAAAGATGTTGTTTTTTTAAAATAAAATCCCTTTCTGGTAGAAAATATATACTAAACCTTGATTTTGAGTTCTAGCACCTCAAATGACCCTAACGTCTTCTTTACATTGGTGCAATTCTTTCTCAAGGGTATTAATTTCTACTTCCCACTCAACTGATGACTTTCCAAGGCTTTGAGACTTGCTTACTTTATTGAGTGCCACATAATTTTTTCTTAAACTCTCGAGATCTTTTTTGAGATAGTTTTTCTCTATGGCAGCTCGGTTCACCTCACCATCTCAAAGGTAGAGGTCCATTTCTAATTGAATCTTTTCTTTTTTTAAATGAGTAATTTCCTTGGTGAAGATGGCTCTTTCTTGTTTAAACTCTTGCCCAAGTAATTCCATCTCAGAAGAGAATCCCTCAACTGCAGCTTGTGATGTTCTAATGGTAGACAAAGGTAAAGAGTTATTGATTCAACGGGTCCTCCGCTCGTTATATCCCAGGTTTGTACTACTTCTCCAATACCTTTCCATACAATAAGATTTTTTCCATGCATGAAAGGCTAGCTGAAATTTTGACTTGTAATTAGACTCCCCCATAGTCAAAACCACATAACTCTAGTTCTTGGATAAAGGGTATGAATTGTCAGCATTGGAATTACCAAAGGGCCAGAATGGGTGCATAGCTAGTGTTTCCCCATAATCCCATGAACGGCACACAACTATAGTCTCTGCACTAGTATATGATTGTTTGTGGTGAGAACCAAAGGCCTTTAATGTCACTTTTTCCCCTTTGAAGTTTTGAAATTTTTGAACCCATTGCTCTTCGGACTTGTCCTAAGGCCATCCTTTCTCGAGAACCTTGGAGATAGGGCTAAAGTTAGACAAGAAATTGCATGATAGCTTTTTTTCTTCGAGGCATAAGTGATTGACAAGCTAAATATGGAGAAGTGGTGCTAATCCAATGAAGTGACTTGTACCGATTTTCTTGCAAAAACTAAAAGCTCAGATGGTTTTAGCAATGATAGTTGGTGTGAGATTGATGTTGCAGCATAAACGAGAGAAAGAATTTGCTATTGTAGCTCCAACAGAGCCTAATGTTTTCGAAATTAGACCAAAGCATATATCGCCAGAGCATAGATATCATGAATCTTACAAAAGTCACCAGTATTCGCCATTTCTTTTTTCAAACTGGCCTATGAGATGCACTAACTATTTTCCTTCATCTTTATGTGACTCTCAATCCAAGTCTCCAGCGCATTGAGAATATGGGCTAATCTTTTCTTAAAAGTTAGAGGTTTCAAAGGCTTGCAGTATATTCTATCGGCCATGGCTTTCTCGATGTTGAGTAACGCAGTGTATTCGTTAACTAGAGGGACCAAATATTCATGATTGAAAGAGAAATGTCAATATGCTAGGTTCCAAAACTGAAATGCTGCTTATACTAAGCAGACATCAAACAGATTTGGAGCAAAAGAGCAATTGTTTTGTATCTTTTCATGAATAATTCCTTATCATTATTATCTTAACTGGTCCATACATATTTTAGATCTTGCCAGTCATTCTAACGGTACCCTATCTTAACCCTTTCATATGTTATTAAACATAGCCATGTGTCAAGACATCCCTATCTTCAAGTTACCGATGCTCTGAACATTCTCGAACTTCCTCAAAAGGCTTTATATCTAAAATGGACTATTATTCTATGACAAACACCCCTTGATGAACACTAAACCATTGGCCAATTGTCCCATGATGACAATGATTATGATGAAATGATGTATGCATGAAAAAGAAAAAGTAAAATGGGAAATGAGTTAGTAACCTATGAAATAATAGGCACAAGGACAAAGGAATGAAAGTAGCAATAAAAATGAATCACAAAATTTGCTAAGAAAATAGATGGTACGATGCCTAGGGGTAGACATGATGGTCATGAATGTGGAGATATTGAACAGACAGCATAATGGCATGGCCATATTAAAAATTGCCTTTTAACGAGGTAATACAATACCTCACGAGGACTAAGACTTACTATTTAAGTAATGAAGTTCGAGTACACATTAAACCATCGTTTAGACAACATGATGGCTTATTTTGGTTAGATATAACTATTTTAAGATGGCATTACAGGTAGTGGCTTTCGCTTGTGATCATTGACTTATTAAAGAGGATTTACCAGTAAACGTATCAGCATATCCTAAAAAAATGATTATGAAATTAAAATGACAGACATGGACAACAACATTTACCTATTATCACCCACATAACCATGGTATATAAGAGTAAAGGTAAGAAGTATTTCCTTAAATGATCCTATTCCTCGAGTTATTCTAGCAGCAATTCGATGTGGTTTGACATGGTTTAGCTTGTAAGGTTTACTATATGGTTTAAGTTGACCCCTAATTCAGTATCTGAATCACTTCTCTATCTGAAAGGATAGCTGAGGCACCCCAATCCTAAGCCCATTGATGGTTTAGTGGGACGAGTTTGATTCGGTGGATGTATTTCCCTATGCAAATACGGAGGGGTACTCATGAGGGACATAAGTAATTTACATGTCGAAAGGTCTTGTCATGCCTCTACGGATGGTTACTTATGAAGGCAGATGGCTCACTTCCTCCTAATAATTGGGGCACTAACCACACCATGGCATTTGGTGGGAATCTAGTATAAATGCAAGTGCACGGTGTCTGTAGGGGAAACAATAAAACATTTTTGCTTTACCCTATATTACGATACTTATTCAAATTGATATTTGTTTGAGAATAGAATAGTCTCTAAAAATCATAAAAAGGACCACAAAAATTAAAAGGTTAGAAAATAAAAATAAAAGGGAATCATATCTAAATAATAAAATGAAAGTAAAAAAAGAAAGGTATATGCAAGACATAACAAGTCATAGGCTGACTTTCTTAAGTTTTCCCCAGTAGAGTTGTCAAGCTGTCGTCACCATGTGCCTACCTTTAAGACTTTAGACGATTCGAAGGTTCTTATAAAATGTATGATAGTGGTGGTGGTTAAGCCTTTGAGTTATCCCATGATCGAGATTTGGATCAGACGTAGTAATATGAAAGCGAGAGAGACCGTCCGGTGACTTGCTTATCCAAGTGGTCTCAAATGACCACTATGAAGTGGCCATAAACTTGGAGTCGCGATCGATCTTTTTGGGCTAGGTAGGATTGGATGCCTATTGAAAACAATATTCTAAGTTACGAAACTTAAAACATCTATTTCATGGTCTACAAAGTCTAGAGATTTGTTAGTTGGGTTTGAGAGTTGGTTACATGTGGTGAAGGATTAGCACCCCCACAACGCTCGAAATTGGCACCTACAAACTATGTCTCACTTCGGTTTCAGCTTAAACGATTCCATGTGGTCATTATTTAGATATAATCCCCTTTAATGCATGAACTTTTGTGAAAAATGTAAATTTGGGTTTTGAAAGATAATTTACATCACCTATACATTACGGAGGTAATGAAGAGCATAGAATTTATATAAAAATAATCTTTGGATTAAATTTTTGAAAATTTGAGTATTTCGTGTTAGGCACTAGAGAGATACCAACATGGAACATTGCCTTGTAATTTTTATTGGAAAACAAATTTTAAATATGAATGCACGGTGCCACTACAAAAAGGAATCATGTTAGTAAGACAAGAAAAAATAAAATAATATCATAAACAAACAATCTCAAACAAAGGAACATAAAAAAGAGGGATGATCAGAATGTATCACATAATTATCTTTGGTTATTGAAGAATAACTGAGATGAAAATTTAAAGACGAGGGTAGACTCGATTATAATTTGAGGGGAAAAATTTAATCAAACAATCTAGGGCATTCGAAAGAGAGAAAATTTTTAGTTTTTTTAGATAAAAGTGGGGTTGGAGTATCCCAAAAAATAAAGTTATAAGAATAATTACAGAAGAAAATTCGAGTTTTTAATAGAAAATGGGGTTCGAGTATCCTCAAAGATGAAAATTTTTGGTGATTTAAGAAAATAACTAGGAATCTCGACTAAATCTAAGAGAGAAAATTTAAGTTTCTGAAGGAAAAATAGGGTGGAGTATCCCTTTAGAGTAATGGGATTGGAGTATCCTCCAAAGATGCAAACTTTTTATGTTTTAAAAGAAAAGGATTTTTAAAATAGAAAACTAAAGATTTGTATAAAATATATTTTCATTTTAAGCCTTGATCCGACTTTAAAAGGCTTATGTTGTACGGGAACCAATTGGATGCATTACGAGACGCTCAAATATCTCTATAAACGAGACTAAAAAATTAGGTTAAAATAGGGAAAACATCACATCATTTCCCTTCTCGAATTTATTTCAAGTTTATTCGAAGGCTTCAAGAGGTAAATGAAGTACTATTGGAAAGTAACTTGATGATGTCTGATATAAAAACATTCCAAAAATCCTAGAAAATCACTTTCTAGGCAGAATTAATTTTTGAAATTGGGTCTATCTTGACATTAGCAGCATGCAGGGGAAGATATGCACTAAATTTTGAAAAATCATTTCGAGCTTATTCGGGATTGTTAAATCATGAACAATACCTTTCCAGAAAGCGAATTTTGTGAACTTTCTAGAAAAAAATTCAAGAATTCAAGAAAATCATTTGGTGGGCCAAAGTGACCCAAATAGAAAACTGTATACTGATTCTAGGGGTTCCAAACAGCAAAAGTTTAAGAAATCATATTTCTTTCATCCAAAGTGATCTGAGGTCACATAATACACTGTTGAGAAGGTATTTGATGTCCTTTAAGGGAAAAATCATAAAATTTAGTAAACATTGTTTATGATTTAAAAAAAAATTTCTCAAACTCAGACCACACTACTAACAAAGTAAAAATAAGGGACTATTTGATTCTTTGGTTTTCATAGGGGGTTGAATTTGAGTTGTAAACATCCGAATGTCCACCACATAGGGACTTGACTAACATGGGCATCATGAATTCATTCCATAGTCTCAAAGTGGTTTGGGACGATGAAACAACATATTGACCCTTGCACCAATGTAAAGAAGAGGTTAGGGTCAATAAAGAAAAGCTCATTAGAACTTGTGCCCTCGTATCAACCAATCAAAGGAAAAATAGATGATTAAAAGCTTGAGTTCAGGATTTAAGGGCAAACCATGTCAAGAATGCAACTTTGACACTCAAAATCCAAGATCTAGAGCATTCTCTACAAGTTCACTAAGACCAAATTAATGAACTAGCAAGAGCCTTCGAACAGTGAGAGTAAGAGTGACTATAGACGATTAATCAGGCATGCTAAAACCATCAAGATCACTACTGCCATCTCACTAAGTAGATTCAATTGGCCCAATTAAAAGCCGAAAACATGATAGATGTGGCACGATTCTTGACACGCAATATTTTGCCCATCGGAGCCCATAAACAAGAATTATTATATTTCTTGGAGCATGCAATCAGGTAATATAATCGTGTTAGGCATTTTCAAATGTAATCATATGTAATTAGGATATTCTATTATTTTATTCAGAGACGCTATTAGTAGAGCTGCCTCTTAATCCAATTATCCTTTTTGCATTTGCATACTGACCTAATTCTTTTGTTGTTTTATTCATTCATGTTAATAGTCATTTATCTTCATGATCGCATATTCACTTTCATCGTATCAAACATGCTCATAACATAATAGTCTATTATGATAATAATTTAAAATAAAGGTGCTCTAAAACATGAAACCTAGAGTTCATCATTGGTATAACACTTGTAATTGTCAAAAAATGATAAAAAATGATCACCCAGCCCGTATTGAGATACTTAAATTCATGTATAGAGAATCTTAAGAATAATCACTCTATAGAAATACAGAACTCTAAGCTTAAATTGCCGAATTAACCAAGCTATTGTCTGAAGCATTGAAAGAAAAGGGGTGAAAAAGAATAGTCAAAGTTAGAAAAGAACTGACCAACCCTGAAAGCAATTT
>JAQSVH010013397.1:0-11700 GCA_029448705.1 Adansonia digitata | reverse complement strand
ATATTTTAAATCGTGCGCACTAATATATCCACAAGGATCCACCCCGGGGTACGTTACGACAAATCTGAATGATCATCTTTAGTATGGGCTGAAAAGAGGGAGTTTTGACTCCTGGTCGATTGTCAAACAAGATCAATGGCCTCTTAACCTAGTACGTAGGATTGCTCTTTTTTTTCCATAGTGTTGACAAATGGCATTGCATTTGCAGACTCAATATGTTGGGTTTGCTTTTCATCGTAGAATTGGGTGCTACCCTTGTTCATCATCCTTTGAACCATAGCATGAAACTCTTTGCATGTTTGAAGAGTGTGGCCATAAACGATATGGAAATCACAGTATTCATTAGTTTTTCCTCTTTTTTTTTGGTTGCATTAAGCAATTTAGCTTGCACCGGGATTTACCAAACCAAATTAATTAGCATTATGACCTCCTCTATGTTTTCTACAACCTCGTAGTTCTTTTCAATAACCATTCTACTTAATCTAACTCAGCATGAGTTTGAGATAAGCTGGCTTCAATGCCAGATTTCAATTGCTGAATAACCTTTATTTTTCTTTTCTATTTATCTTTACTGATATTTTTTCTAATCGATTTATTTTTCATAGCCTCATCGATCATCCCACATAATACGACTGCATCTGTAAAGCTCTTTAGGAATTTTTTGCTATCTTTTCATAATAAGGGGCTTTTAATATTTTGATACATCTAACAATCATCTATTTTCTGTCAATAAGGGATGAATATAGGTAGCCTCTTCCATCCATCTTAAAGCATACTGCGTAAAACTTTCATTAACTCTCTTGTCCATACCCATAAGAGTAGATAACTTGAGATCCAGTCCTTGGTAGGCCTTTTCTCATCTATGGCATTAATAGATGGATTGATATGTTCATCCTACTCCTTATAGAACTCAATCTCGGACTAGTCTATCATTTAGTGGACTATTTTTAAGAATGATGTGTAGCGTTGCAAATTATGCCCTTGACCGTAGTGGCAGTAGGATGTTTCAGTTGGCTTTGTACTTTGATTTTTAACATCTAATACTATTCCAACTTTCATAAAAGCTTGCCAGACCTTGTTCATCAGGGTTTTTGACTTCTTTCATGCTTCTTTTGACCCAACAACCCGTCCCATTGATTACCACATTTACTCTTGGTTTAGTATTATTAGGGAGTGGATTGGCTCCAACATTTAGTCCAAGCCCTTGTTTAACCTTGACACTTCTTTTTCTAGCAGACCTTATACCTTTTTCTTAAACGAAGTGTAATTCTTAATAGAATGACCTTATGCTCTAGCATGGTACTCATAGTAGGCATTCTCATCATGCCACCTAGGTTACGGTGGTGATCCAGGTTTATGAATACTGAGGCCACTAGTTAACCTGCCAATAAATGAGAGTAGATCTCTTTACAGGAGTAAGGGAATGGTTCAAAGTGCTCCTTTTCTCAAGGTGCTTGTTAATTGTTTAGAGCTCTTGCGTTATTCATGTTGCAACGTTATGCACTTTGGGCCATATTTTAATAAAATTCGATGTAAAGCTCATTGTTGAAGTGAACCCAATAGCATGAACTGGTTGTGGTGCTAATAAGTAAGAGGTAAAACATGAATTCAACATGTTTGAGAGGTTAAGCCATGCCTGATATAGATTTCGATTAAATCTAACATGACTTTTAATAACAGCATTCACTTCCTTTTCCTTACCCTTATTTATTGACTTCTTGATCGACCTGGGTAATTCTGCAATGGATATCCTTCCATTTTTTATGGTGTTCTCAATCATTTTATGCGATTTAACAATATCGATAAAATTTTTTATAGAACTTCCTACTAGTGTTTTGTAGTAGAGAGCTCATAGGGTGCCGATAAACATGACCATTATTATTTTCAATCAAAGAGGGTAAACTTAAGCTACCTTTTCTTTCTACCTCTGAGCAGATTGCTTGAAGCTCTTAGAGGCTTTCTTTTTTATGTTCATAAGGGAAAGACAATCTGGGGTACAATAGGATATGTGCTTATATTGATTAAGGAAAGCACGAGCTAGATCTGCCCATGTTTGAATTTTTTTGGGGTCAAGCCCTATGTACTATCAGATAGCTGCCCTAGTTAGACTATCCTGAAAGCAATGAGTTAGTAGTTTCCCATTCTTTTTATACCTAACCATTTTTCGATAGTAAATGCAAAGATGGATAGTAGGGTTAGTAGTTTCATTATACTTCAAAATCTTGCACTTTGAATTTAGGCGAGATGATGAGACTAGAAATAAGCCCCAACGGCTTTGCGTCCACATTCCTAAATTTATCACTTCCTTCAATAGCTCGAAGATGCTTTTCTAGTGACTGATACTTGTTCAAGTCTTTATAATTTTTTAGGACATCTTTGCTATCTCTTTCTCTATTTGCCAGAAAGAGCATGGGCCTTGAAATCCTTGTATCAGATGGGATGTTATTGCAGGATTGATGTAAATGAATGACTGAGTTAATGGGATATTTGTTGTCCAAGGATGTTGTTCATGCAATGCCTTTTCTTAAGCACTAGTGGCTTCAGTACCACTATTCAAATTGCTTTCAGGATTAGTTGGTTCTTTTCTTACATCAACTATGCTTGTTTACCCTTTTTCATTTAATGCCTCAAACAATAGCTTAGTTAGTTCGGCAATTTAAACTTGGAGTTCCTCATTCCTATGGAGTGATTGCTCTTCAGACTCCCTATACATGAGCTCAAGTCTCAATACGAGCTTATTGATCGTTTTCCATTGCTTTTCGATGATTACGAGTGTCAGGTTTCATGTTTTAGATCACCTTCACTTTAAATTATTACCAGATTAGGCTTTTATGATATGTTCATGCATATGTTTAATGTAATAAAAGTGAATAAGTGATCATGAAAATAATTGAATGAATAAAATAACGAAAGAATTAGGTTACGCATGTAAAAGCAAAAGGACAATTAGATTAAGGGGCAGCTCCACCAATAGTGTCTTTCAATAAAGCAACAAAGTGTTTTGATTACACATGATTATGTTCAAAAATGCCTAACATGGTTACATTGCCTAGTTACATTGTCTAAGAAATATAATAAGTCTTGCTCGTGGGCTCCAATAGGTAAAATATCACATGTCAGGGATCGAGCAACATCCATCATGTTCTCAACCTTCAACTGAGCTATTAGAATCTGCTTTGTGAGATAGTAATGATGGTTCTGATAGTTTGGCATATGTGATCAACCATTTGAAGCCATTCTTGCTCCTACTATTTAGGGGCTCCCACGAGTGCATTGGCTTGGTCTTGGTGAGCTCGAAAAGAATGCTTTAAATCTTGAATTTTGAGTATCAAAACTTTATTTTCAACTAGGTTTGCCCTTAAATCTTGAACTCAAGCTTCTAATTATTCATTCTTCCACTGGTAAGTTGATGCAAGAGCATGGGTTCTAATAAGTTTTTCCTTATTGACCCTTGATACTTCTTTCCATTGATGTTATTCCTTCTTGAGAGTAGTAATTTCTATACTCCACTCAACTAATGACTTTTTGAGTATTCAAGACTTGCTTGCTTTGTTAAGGGCTACACAATATTTCTTCAAACTCTCAAGATCCTCCTTGAGGCGATTTTTCTCTTTGACAGCCCTATTTACCATGCCATCCTATAGGTAAAAGTCTAATTCCAATTGACTATTTTCATCTTTTAAGTGGGTAATCTCCTTAGCGAAGGTGGCATTTTCTTGTTTAGACTCTCACTTGAGCAAATCAATCTCAGAAGGAAATTCGTCAATTGTATTTATGATGTCCCAATACCAGAGAGGGGCAAGGCATCATTAATGCAACGGATCCTCTATTCGTCATATCCTAGTGTCATACTACTCCCTCTCTAATGCCTCTCCATGCAGTGGGTTTGTCTTCATGCAGGAAAGGCTAGTTGGACTTTTGACTTGCAGTTAGGCTCACCACAGTTGAAATCCCACAACTTTAAGTCTTGGACGAAGGGGAAGAATTATTGGCACTGGAACTGTCAGAGGACTAGCATGGGAGCATAGGTTGTGCTTCCCCATAGTCCCATAAGCAGTACGCAACTATAATCTCCATATCGATATATAATCGTTTGTGGGAAAAATCAAAAGGCCTTCCATGTTACATTTTTCCCCTTAAGGTTTTAGAATTTCTGGACCCACTGCTTTTCAGATTTGTCTTGAGGCCATTCCTTCTTAAATACCTTAGAGATAGGGCTAAAGCTAGGTAAGAAGTTGTACGACATCTTACTTTTTTTGGGATAAAAGTGATCGATAAGCCAAATATGAAGAAATGGTGCATGTACAATGAAGCAGCTTGTACCCATTTTCTTACAAAAATTAAAAGCTCAAATAGTTTCAGCAACGATGGTCGGTACAGGATTGATATTGCAACACAAACGAGAAAAGAAATCTGGTACCGTAGCTTTAACATTGCCTAATATCTTTTGGAATATTACTATACCATATATCCCTAAAGCAAAGATAACTTGGACTTTTTAAATGTCAATGGCACTCATCATTGCTTCTTTCAAACTATCCTATGAGATGTATTTGCTATTCCCCTTTATTTTGATATGACTTTTGATCCAAGACTCTGTTGTCTCGAGGATTTGAGCTGATCTTTTCTTAAAAGTTAGAGGGTTTAAAGCTTTACAGTATATTCTATTAGACTTTGCTCTCTCAATATTGAGTAATGGATTGTATTCATCAACTATAGGGACCAAATCTTCATGATTGAAAGTGAAACGCCGATATGCTGGATTCCAAAACTGAGATGTTGCTTCCAACAAGCCGATATGTAAATGAACTTGGAGCAAAAGAGTAATATCTTTATATCTCTTTATGAATAATTCCCTTTCAGTATTGTCCTTACTAGTCCATATAGTCTTCAGATCTTGCCAATCATTCTGACGGTACTCTATTTGATCCTTTCATGCATTGTTGAGATATAACTGGTTTTAAAACATCCCTGTCTTTACCCTACCAGTGTTTTGACCATGCTCAAACTTCCTCAAAAAGCTTTAGCTCTGAAGTGGACTATTGCTCCATGACAAACACCCCTTAATGAACACTAAACAATTAGCGAATTATCCTATGATGACAATGATTATGATGAAATAATGCAAGTATGCTAAAGAAAAGCCAAAAAAAAGAAATGATTTAGTAACCCTACAAAATAATAGGCACAAAGATAATGAAATAAAAAATAGCAATAAAAATGCATCACAAAATTTGCCCCAAGAATAAGCCATACAATGCTTAGGGGCAGACATGATGATCATGAATATTGAGACATTAAACAGACAACATAACGATGTGTCCGCATTAAAAATTACCTCAAAGAAACATGATACCACACGAATATTAAAACTGACCATTAAACGGTGATGTTTGTTCATCACCATTTATGCTAAGCCATCGTACGAACAACATGATGGCTTATTTCAGTTAGATATAACTATTTTGAGATGGCATTGTAGGTAATTGCATTTACTTGTCCTCACCCATTTATTAAAGAGGATTTGCCATTGAATGAAACAGCATATCCTAAAAGAATGATTAGAAAAATAAAAAAGACAAATGTGGGTCACCATGTTCACCTATTATTGCCCATGTAACCATGGTATATGGGAGTAAGGGTAAAAAATGTTCCCCAAGTGATCTTACTCTCCAAGTTATTTAGTAGTAACTTGATATGGTTTGACATGGTTGAGCTCATAGGATTCACTGTATCGGTTTAAGTTTACACCTATTTTAATATTTGAATCACTCATCCGTTCGGTAAAAATAGCTGAGGCACCTCGATCCTAAACCCATCGCAGGTTTGGCATAACATGTTTGATCTAATGGATGTACTTTCTAATGTAAATGGGGAGGGGTACTCACGAGTGACAGAGGTAATTTACAACCCGAAGGTCTTGTGATGCATAAGGTTACTTACAAAGGTGAATGGCTCACTTTCTCCTAATAATTAGGATACTAACCACACCGTGCTGTTTGGTGGGAATCTAGTGCAAATGCAAGTGTACGGTGTGTGTTGAGAAACAATCAAACATTTTTTTATTCCCATATTACCATACTCATTCAAGTTACTATTTATTTGGGAATAAACAATCCCTAATAATCACAAGACAAAACATAAAAGATAAAGATTAGTAGATAAAATATAAATGAATTATATCTAAATAATTATGGAGATTGAAAAACCAAAAGCTGAATGAGAAATAGCTAGTCATAGGCCTAATTCTCTAGGTCCCTAGTGGAGTCACCAAGCTATCGCCACGTGCCCACCTTTAAAATTTTGGATGATCTGAAAGGCATAGCTCGCTCAACTTCAAAATAGATGATGGTTGGTCATGGTTGAGCCTTTGCATCATCCCATGATTCAGAATTTAAATTAGACATAGTAGTATGAAAGGGAGAAAACATCAGGCAAATCACTCTTCTAACTAGTCTCGGATGGTTTCCACGAAGTGGCTGTAAATTTAGAGTCACCACTGATCATTTGGGCTAGGCAAGATTGGATACCTACTAAACACAATACTCTGAGTTATGAAACTCGAAACATCGATTTCAAGGTCTACAGAGTCTAGAGATTCATTGGTTGGGTTCGGAAGTTGGTTACATGTGGAGAAGGATTAGCACTCTCATAATGCCCGAATTCGATACCTACTAACTATGTCTCACTTCAGTTTTAACTTAATTAGTTCCATTTGGTCATTATTTAGGTATAATCCCCTTTAATGCATGAAGTTTCGGTGAAAAATGAAAAATCGAGTTTTAAAGAAAATTAGACCACTAACGTGCCTTGGAGACGTAAGGAACATAGGGATTTTTCATGAAAATAATGTTTGGATTGGATTTGAAAATTTGAATGTCCCATAAAAGGCACTGGAAAGATACTAAACAAAATATTACCTTGTAAATTTTATTAGAAAACAAATTTTAAATATGAATGCATGAAAATCACTATAAATAGAATACGTGTTAGTAAGAGGGCAAATAATATAATAATATCATAAATGAATAAACTAAAAAGCATAAAAAATGAGGGGTGATCGAAATGTGTCGCATAATTATCTTCAATCATTGAAGAATAACTGGGATGACAATTTAAAAAGGGGTTTGGATTTGATGGTAATTTGAAGGACAAAAAAGATTTTAATCGAAACAATCCGGGGCATTTGAAAGAGAGAAAATTCTTGGATTTTTTTCGTAAAAGCAAGGCTAGAGTATTCCCTCAGAGAGGTGGGGTTAGAGTATCTTAAAAGAAAAATTATGAAAATATTTAGGAATAAAGAGAAAATTTATGTTTTTTTATGAAGAATAGGGTTAAAGTATCCCTTCAGAGTGGTGAGGTTGGAGTATCCCTAAAGATGAAAATTTTTTATGTTTTAGAAGAAAATGTTTTTTTTATTTTTAAAAAATTTTGAAAATATGAAACTAAAGATTTGTACAAAATATATTTTTGTCTTAAGCCTTAATTCGAATCTAAAGAGCTTATGTTATAGGGGAACCAATCAGATGCATTTTGAGACATTCAAATGTCTCTATAAAAGAGATTCAAAATTTGGGTTGAAAATAGGGGACAACATCATGTCACCATTCTTCTTGAATTTATTTTGGGTACATCCGAAAGCTTTACGGGGTGAATGAGGCACCGTTGGAAAGATAACTCGATGAGATTTAATGTAAAAATATTCCAAGAATCTTATAAAATCACTTTCTAGGCAAAATTAAGTTTTAAAATTATGTCTATCTTGACACTAGTAGGTATGCAGGGGAAAAGACACATTAAACTTTGAAAACTTATTTCAGGCTCATCCAGAATTGTTAAATCATGAACAATACTTTTTTGAAAAGTGAATTTTGTGAACTTTCTAGGAAAAATATTCAAGAAGTTCAAAAAAATCATCTAGTGGGTCAAAACAACCTAAACAGGAAATTGTTCACTAATTCAAAAAGTTCCAAATAGCAAATGTTTAAGAAATATTGTTTCTTTCATTTGAATGATTTGAGGGCACACAAGACGCCGTTAGAAAGGTCCTTCGATGTCCTTTAAAGAAAAAAAATCAAAAAATCAAGGAAAATATTTTGTCATTAGAAAATAATTTTTCAAGCTTAGACTAAAATACCAGTAGAGCAAAACAAGGGATTTTTTATTTTTCAATTTTCTTAGAGGATAGACTCGGGTCTAGGATGTCCAAACGTCATGACAGAAATGACTAAGTAAGATAGGCATTAAAGCCCATTCCATAATCCCAGAGTAGTTTGGGTTGATGAAAAAACCTATGAAACCACATCACTAAAGAGCGCATTAGACTCAATATCAAAGCTTTATGCTTTAACAAAAGAAAACTGCATTTTATTTCCATGAATCTAGACCTAAGAGGTTTAGTTTGTACCCAAGATTGGAGGACCAATATGGTAAAACCTTAAATCCATGCTAATCTCCATCTATTGGAGGTATCATGAACTTAACTTGGGGATTTCTTTTAAAAATAAAATTTTTAGCAAACAAACATGCATCTTGACAGGAATGACATGAACAAAACACAACATGGATAAAGATGAACAAGACTAAACATGCGAACATACAAAAGTGACATTTTAACATGGAAATGTGACAAAAATGTAAAAATATGACAAATAAGGTGTATGGAAATTATATGAACATTTTTAAACAAAGAAATGTAGGCTAGAGTTGTCAAGACAGCGTTTTTATGTCATAAGACTTCTTAAAACACAAGCAAAGTTTAAATATGCATAAGACATGTTAAGCTGAACATTTAAGCATTTGTTAAGCATGTGAAAATAGATGAAATATGTTAGAGAATGCATGAATAAGGGATTATTCTGATGATAGACTGAAAGAGTAGAAGTTTGGCCTACCAAGTAACATCAAGGCATCACAAGAACATCAAGATCCTAAGACTACCATGATTAAGGGAAGAATAATGCATGAGAGTCCTAGGATGATCATGACAGCATAAAAGGCTCACTAAAATGATTTAGATGATTAAAAAATATATGAAACAAGGTAAAAAATATACCATAAAGCTAGAACGTATTTTTTTTCCTAAAGTAGTGACTTTTAGCTTAGTTTCTTCCCTCCTTTTGCTAGTATTTAGCAAAAAAAGGATGAAAGAAAGAAGCTTTATGGTAATAAGGTTGATGGTTGGGTGTTTTGAGGGTGAAAATGTGTAAAAGGTTAAGTTTTTTAAAGTGTTTTGGTGATAGTTTGGAGGATCTATGAGAACGGAAGAAGGTTGAGGGTGAAAGGTAATAGAACAATGATTTTGGGAGAGTTTTGGGACTAGAGGTTGTTAGAGAGTGTGTTTTTTTTAAGGAATAGCTAAAGAGATTTTTTATAAAGATACCTAGAATTCCTCTTAAGAATGGCTAGAAGTCTTCTTTTATTCAATGCTCAGCCAATTTTTTTAGGAGGCAAAGCAAGGGTATTTTTGGTCTTTCCCTCCTGCGCTGGGGACATCTCCATCTGCCATGATCAGATGATATTCTTCCCATTGGTTTTGCCATGCTGAGAAAGTGGGTAGAAAGGTTGCAACAGCCTCTAAACTAAAAACATGCCCGACATGCCCTCTTATAACCATATATTTTATGAAAGTGAACTTTGCCATTGGCTGTTTGTGCTCTAAAATTTGGTTTAAATCCGATAATAGGCCCAAAGTCTAGGTTTGCAATGATTTTTGAATTAGATTTTCAAAGGTCGAAAATGGTCTAAACTAGGCAAAAATGCATTGGTGTATTAATGCAAAACATGTTGTATTGATACACAAGGCAATTTTTACCTATGAGCATCGATACAATTAGGTGTGTATCAATACTAAGAGCAAAAATTGTTTTCGATATCGAGACTTAAAGGCCTGTATCAATATTCATGCTTGTGTATCGATATATTTTGCCAAAAATCACAATTTTGGCTACTACCAAGATCTATATCGATACAAACATGCTAGGTGTCGATACTCTACCTTAGGTATTGATACCAAACCCTCTTGTATCGATACTACATGTGAAAATTCAAGTTCTTTGTGACCTAAAGGCCTTGTATCAATACTTATGCACCAATATAACTTGCACGTACCTGTGGCTTCCTGATTTACCTCAACATATATAGTGGAAAATTGATCTATGCACCATCTAAGTGACTCCGACAAAACCGTGAAAAATGGCCTTTGATGCCTCATTTTGCATTTTTTTTTAATATGGCTCTAGGCATTTTAGACCTTCCCAAAAAAATTTTTTTGCCTAGTGCCATGTCACCTAAAAGTGCATGGTGACACGGCACACAGTAGTCGTCCCCCATTTTTTATCACCATTCAATTGAGTCCTAGGATACCAAAAGTGGACCAGGACAAAATGAGTTGTCTACATTATGCAAGGAGCAGGTTAAAAAAGCTAGTTATCTTATAAAATTAGCTGCTAGAAGAGGGTTATTGACTTTACTTTCAACTTATATATGCTACTTTTGAAGCTTAATTATGAATAAAACAAATCCTTACCCTTACACGAGAAAAAGCACCTTAAGAAGCTAAATCTTTAATGTTAGATATGATATTGTTAGTATTAAGATTAATGGTTAACTTTTGCATTTTGTTTTTTGTCCTTGTATCCATGATTTGTTGACTAATTATTAATCTTCAATTAATTAATTTTACAAGTTACTTGGGTATTTTGTTTTAGGCTTTTACATTTGGTATTCTCAATTGATCTTATTATTCTATTTGGTTTCTGTTTCATCCTTGTTATGATATCTACTCTTTTTTGCCACAAATCGCTTTTCAAAGTTCAATTGATATTGGGGTCTTCTCTACCTACCCAGTAACTGATTTTTGGAATAATGTTTTATATTTCTTTTAGTGTCATGGAGTTATCTACCAAGTATTAGGTATGTAATATTTTCAACTCTATTCAATTATTTTTTTCTTAACTTTGTAGTACATTTATTGTCATTTTCTAACGATATTTTCATTTGCATGAAATGATGTAATAATTTTACTCCTTTTTTTTTAAAATTTTTCTTAGGTATAGTAATAAGTTTTGGGTATTATATATAGGTAACATTGTCTTCCTTCTTTGATTGCTTATAACTTTTCATTTTAAGTTTAATATATATATATATGTTAGTTTTCCTTTTATATCTTTACATGAAATTTTATGTTTATTAACGGCTCACTTCATTTATTTGTTCTTCTATGTTGTTTTCTAAAAGAAAAAAAGGTATTAGATTTGAATGATTAATTAGTTAATAACTCAATTAATTTATCATGCATAATTTAGTCTTCGCCTTTTTAGTTTAATTATTCTTTCATCCATGTTAATAGCATCATTTAAGTTTAAAAATACACTTTAAACTTCTATATGACTTTTATATAAAGTTACATTACAATATTACAATATTTATTTTTTATACGTCCACAGTGAACCACGGGCATCCTCTGATAATAATATAATCTCTACCTACATTAAATGCTATCCCTCCATCCATAAATAATCTCAATTTGAGATTTTGAGTTACACTAATCTTGCCACACAATACATGTCATAAATTATAGTTTCAAAGATAATTATGGTATCCAAATAAAACCTCAAGGTTGATTTGTATTTTTGCTAGATAGTTTTTAGATAATTAGATAATTTTAGATATTTAGATATTTAACATGTGTGTTGTCTT
>JAQSVH010013386.1:0-11700 GCA_029448705.1 Adansonia digitata | reverse complement strand
TATATGAAATATTATATCTAAATATGAATAGTATGAACATATCTTTTTAACATATGGAAACACAAGCTAAAAACCCTTGCTTCAAAGCCACCTAATTTAGTAATGATAAACTTAACAAATTCGCATATATGTACGTACATTTAAAGTTCTTCCAAACTCATAGGATCGCACAATTAGGAATTTGGAGAGATTGGCGTAGCGACAAGTAGGTTCTGCCTTAAATCAATGTTTGGGGTTAGTTTAGGTAAATAATTTTAGCCTTCATTAGTTTTATCTATGCATTTATTACGGTTTTGGGTTCAAAGGGTCATTTGATTGAATTAAAATCATCGTATTATTTATTTATTTTTTATTTTTTATTTTGTTAAAAATATTTATATATTTATATTATTTTTTATGTCATAATCGTATTTAAAATATTATATTTTATATAAATTTTGGTATGTTTATAATTCATTTTATATAAATTTAACACATGCATTAGTATTATTTTTTAATTATTTTTCTCATGTTGGCTTCATTTTGTATAATTATATTGTGTCTGAAATTGATAAGTCTAATTCAAATAACTCTCACTTTTGTAATAAATTAATAATTTATTTTATATAAATTTTAAAACATTCATATACTCATAACGCGTTCATGTTATATTGTGAATGTATTTTAGTTAATTTTCATATTATTTTCATGCTATATCTAAATTTATCTCATATTAAACATGATCCATCGTAAAAACTAAATTTTAATTCCAAATTCATTTATCTAAGACTTAAACCATTACACCATTACACTAATCATATATTAATATAAATATAATATTCAAAACTTTAATATGTTTTTCGGAAGGAAATGTGGGGTATTAATAACAAATACAATTTAATTATTGATGTTTACATTTTGTTATTAATTAAATTAATCTTTTATCGAATAGGAAAAAGATCAAATATTAATTCAAAGAAATAGAAGCAAAAGAAGATTTAACATCACTGAAAGCAAATTGGACGACAATGAGAGCTCATAAATAGAAAAAATAAAGGAAACGAGAAATATTTTTTTTATTTAGTAACTTATATTTAAAATGATAATTTAATATATATTATAGAAATAATTAAAACAAAAAATATATATGATATAAATATATTATAATATATTAAAATATTAATTATTAATATATCAAAATTTATATAAATATATAACAAAATAAATATAATTATAATATAAATAATATAAATATACAAATAATAATAAGTTTAAAAGAGGAAAAAGCTGTTTGAATAATAGAGCTTTTATTATCAATAAATAGAATGTGGGGTGGGGACCGATGCCATGTTAACCATGTGTTCCCGGTTCAAGCTGAACTTAGGATCGAGACACAATTTTAAACCATTAACAAAGCCAGCTTGGGCACTGTTGACTAGACGTGATAATTGGATAAATTTGGACGAGTTCGTGATAGGTTATTTTAAATTTAAATTCTTTCGAATTCAAGTTGATTCAGATTTGGATCATTCGGGTTCAAGTTAAATGGGTTTGAGCCTATTCTGATTCGGGTTTAATATGTTTTACATTATTTATTATTTTATGTTAAATGTAATCATTTTTATATAAATTTAAATTCTAAGCATAGGCCTGAATTTGACCTGATTCGGCCCGAAAAAATTTTAGTTTGGTTCTATGGGCGCAATTGTGGCCTGAAAAAATTTTAAATTCTAAGCTCAGAGTCGAATTTGGCCTGACTGACCCATTTAAATACAAATCACTATTTATAATATTAAAAAATTATTTTTATATTAATATTTACATATTTTATAATTAAATTTAAATAGAATATATTACTTTATTTTTAAAAAAATACTATTTTAGTTCAAGCGTGCTTGAAACTTAAAATTTAGTACCGGGTCTGATCGTGCCGGGCTTATTGTATTGGGCAGGCTGTCTAGCTCATAGGCAGGTTTAGTTGTCAATCTACTATGTGATTTTTTTATTTTTCATATTGTATTATCTATTATGGCTTTCATATTTTTTTTAATTGATCTTATTACTTTGTTATATTATTATCAAACTCTAATTATCATTATTTGAAATAATAATAATAATAATATTCAAAGAAGTATTTAAATTTTTACTGCTAACATGCATAAACTCTCAATATTTAATGAGTTTAACTAATTAAATTTAAAAAAAAGTATAAATGGATGATATACTTTATTGATAATGCTTTCCAATCTTATGATATGATTTACTTTTCGATAAGTTTTTATTTTATCACTCGGCCCAAAGGGGTCTGAGCTCGGATTTTCATATTTTTATTGCAGACTAGCCCGACCCGACTCTAAACAATGATTTTAAATTAAAATAACATATATTTTATTTGAATTTAATTATAAAATATATAAATATTAATAAAAAAAATATTCTTTAATGCGATGAACAATAATTCTAGCTTGAACACATGGGTCTAGGCATATTAAATAAGGGCTTGAATTTACGATTTTAAAAAATTTCAGCTGCAGCTCGACCCCACCTATGAGTAAGTTTAATCACATATAAAATATAAATAAATTTTTTAATATTTAATTAAATTATATATGGTATTAATATTTAATATTTGATTTATTTTTGATATGATATTATCTATTATGACTTTCATATTTTAATTTATCTTATTATTTTGTTATACTATTATCATATTCTAATTATCCTTACTTGAAATAATAATAATAATAATAATATTCAAAGAAATATTTAAAATTTTACAACTAACATATATAAACTCTCAATAGTTAATGAGTTTAACTAATTAAATTTAAAAAAATGATAAATCAATAATATACTTTATCGACAACATTTTCAAACCTCATAATATGATTCATTTTTTGATAAATTATTATATAATCATATATATATATATATATGTGCTCAAGGGTCAAGCTACACACCTGATCCAATTAGGTCTGAGCTTGCATTCTCATATTTTTATATCAGACTAGCCCGACCTGACTCAGAACAATAATTTTAAATTAATATGTTTTATTTAAATTTAATTATAAAATATATAATATTAATAAAAAATATTTTTTAATATGATAAACAATAATTCTAGCTTTAACAGGGAGATCCGAGCCCATTAAATAAGGGCTTAGACTTGGGATTTTAAAAAAATTTAAGTCGCAGCTCAGCCCAACCTATGAGCAAATTTAATCATATTTAAAATATAAATTAAATTTTTAATATTTAATTAAATTATTAAAAGAATATTAAAATAAAATTCATAATTAAGGTTTTTGATTTATTAAAAATTATATATTTATAATTTCTTCATATTTATTTTTAATATTAAATTCGGGTTCGGGTTCGAGTTCTTTCGGGTTCGGATCATTTCGAGTTCAGGTCATTTCAGGTTCAGGTTCTTTTGAGTTTGAGTCATTTCGGGTTCGGGCTATTTCGGCTTCGGACTATTTCCGGTTTGTATTTTCTCGAGTTCGAGCTATTGACTTTTTGATCAAATCCAGTTCAGTTCGGGTTCATAATTTTTAGAAAAAATTTTCAGATTCTGGTTCATTTTATCATCTCTACCGTTTACGTCTATGAACCGATCCATTCGGTATGAGTTTAGTAACAAGTGATAACGTTGGGATTCGGGTTTTTTAACCAAAAAAATTAAATTAATGCATGGTATTTCATTTTTTGCAAAAACTAAATTAAAATCAAATTGAATGGTATTTATAATTTAATCAATTCAAATCAAGTTGTACTGATTTAAATTGGTTTAATTCATCAAATTTTTAGATTTAGAAGAAAAATTTTGTTATAGTAATTTTAAGGTTTTTTTTTTTTCACTCATTTAAAAACAAGATTTATTTTTATATTATAAAAATAAAAAAAATTTTAAAAATAAAATTCGATATGGACCAATTTGAATAATTATTATCTTTTAATTTATAAATCAAACAAAACTAAATATACATACTTATTATCTAAATCAAAACCAACTGAATTTAATAAAACAAAACCTCGTATAGCTAAATTATTGTCTAAATTAAAATCAACTGAATTTAATAAAATCGAATCAAATAATAAATAAAATATAAAACGTTTAGCTCCAAACAGAATTTCCATTTTTTTTCTCAACCTAAGAGTTCGGGTGCGATGAATTTTTTTGTCAGATATAGAAAGAGGGGAGTTGAGCTAGTGAAGCTGTCCTAGGGAATACAAATCCGTAAGATAACCCTGCCAGAACAAAGTTTTTTTAGACTCGTCTTTACCAACATTCCAAACACTCGAAAAAGATAGAAAAATAATTTTCTGAGTCATTCTCCATTGAAACAAACGCAGTTTCAATCGGTTTCGGCCTTCACAAAGATATTTTTTATATATATAAAATTCAGTAATTTATAGTAAAATTTTAAAACTATTTTTAGATTTGAGTGTTCAAAGAATTACAGAATATCAAAATCAAGTTATTTCTATAGTTTGAAATAGAAAGAAAATGAGTAAATTTATACCTTTCACTTTCACACCAAAAAATCAATAATTCCATTAATATAAAGTTTCTTTTTATTCTGTCTTCGCTATTTACCATTTGACATTTTTTTAATGTTTTTCATCCACCTCCCTCAGTTTACCGTCCTTTCCCATCCCTACTTTCACTTCCCTTCTATTTTCATTCCCTTCCCCTCCCTAATTGCTGATCCATGTTATTAGGATTTGAGAGTGTCGAGAGTTTTCCACACCAAATATGGCTTTCTTAACAAAGATAAGGTCACTTTCATTGTTGAAGATACCTTTTGAATGCCTCCAACAGCCCAAGGAACGAAAGAAGAAGACTTTCGATGCCACTGGATTGAGCAGTAGGGATTGATTGGATAAGAACACGCTTGCACGACTTCCAGGATCACAGGGACTAAGTTGCTCACATGAATATGAATATAGAGTCGTAAAAGCTCGGATAGGAGAGCTACTATAATAGCTTTTCCTGATCTCTCCTAAGGCTTACGGTACTGCCTTTCTCTAGAAACGGGAAGAGGCTCGAGAAAGGTAGGCCAAAGCTCGGTATCGAAGTTGTAAGAAGGTAGACCATGATTGGACTCTTATACATCTGACATGAGTTTTTTTAAAATTTTTTCATATATTTAAAGAAAATACAAATCCGAAAAACAGTCTTCCATAATTGTCAAACACAAATTGAAAAATCTGGAAAACATTGTCGCTCATCACAGCAAGCATGCACGAGCTTCCCGTCAATTAAATCCAGGGTTAGCATTAGGCAATTTATCAGCAATTTAGGCTTGAGAATAGATAGTTCACATCAAAAGTGTCGGGAACAGGTAAATGCCCGTTATGGGTTTTTCTTTTTTTTTTCATATATTTGGATAAAATCATATCTGAATACCTGTCAGCCACAATTTTCAAACACGAATATTTTAAGAAAATTGAAAAATTCGAATAACATAATAGCTCATCACAGCATGCATACACAACAGCATCCAGTCAATCACATTCTGGGTTAGCATTAGGCAATTTATCTGCACTTTTAGGCAGAGAATCGATAACTCACATAACAAGTGTCAAATCTCAGAATCAAAATTCTTGCAATCATGCAGTCATGTATTTTTTTTTTTTTTTTGGGGTCAACGAACAAAAATAAAATTTTGGCTAACCAAACACATGATATAAGAGTCTAAAGAAAAAGGGAGCACCTTAATCAAAGGGATATCGTATAAGCATACTTGCAATCTCAGTAAACCCGGTTGCCGATGGTTTGATAAAGGGATCTAAGCTGTGTGTTCCATTTATCAATAGCGGTGTACTTCTTCATACCCTTTGACCTGCACAAGCAAGCACGTATAAGTACAAGTCGAATCACGCTGACATTGGTTCAACTTCAACGACACCAAGTAGTAGTAGTAGTAGTAGTAGTAAATAATAAGAAATAAGGCTGACCTGTCACCACGCTCCAACAGCCGGTTCACTTGATCAATATGCCCTTCGATACGATTATCCAAGATTAAGGAAACTAACAACTGCTCAACATCTTTTTCCGGCACATTGAGTTCCTGAATATTGAAAGTTCAAGGAATTGAATGATACAATTGAAAAAAAAAAATCTGGAGTTTATTACATAAAAGGAAAGGCCATGCTAAATCGCTTACTATATCAATAATTAAAGTTAAAAATGAAACATCTGATGCAACATAATGCAAAGGAAAAACTGTAGCTTTCACCTGTGATATGAAAGGGATCCGGATTCTTGTATATGGTTTTATAAGCTTAAGTAGCACTTGAGTTCTGACATTCTTCAACAGATCTTCAATATAGTTTCGGATGAATGGATCATCCATAATTGTCCTTCGATTACTCTGTGGAAGCGGAAGTTGAAAAATCACAAGGAGAAAAAAAAAGTTCCAAGCTTAACAAGAAGGAAAGCAAACAGATGTAAACGGCAATATATATCACAACATCCAAAAGCATTGTGCAAACCTTAAGGATTTTTTCAAACTCTATTATTTCATTTCGTTGATAGGCTGCTATAAGATTTGTCATCGCTAAAATCTCAGGGTCATTTTTGTACCTGCAGGAACAGAAGTCAGGCAATATTTATGTATGTATGTTACACCGACTCTTCATTTTCCCTGAAGTATCCATGTCCAACACTCACGTCGACACATATTTGGACACGAGTATAAAGGCATGATCCTCCAAATATATGAAAAAACTTACAAAAAAGTGACAATACTAGTGTCAGAAATCCCGTATCTGACAATAACTCCAGAGTCCAAGTTACATAAATTAATATAGAGATATAGAGAGAGGCTACATTTAGAAGGTAGGGATATTAAAAGAACTTACGGCTTTGCCTCCTGACCATCAAAAGGATTAACTTCAGATTCCATAAGCATATTAGCGAGAACAAGGTATCTGGAAGTGACAAAACAAAGAAAAAAATCAATTAGAAACTTTATCCAATTTGGGTAAAAAAAGTGGAACAAGCGGCATTATAGAAGGCATCCAAGGACTTATTTGTGTCTCTCTTCCTGTTCACACCACTTGCCTATCATTTTTCGTTTGCGCTCTACTTGGATATTGTTCTTCCTCCATTCTCGCCTTGTCTATCCCTACTTTCTCTCTCTCAACCCCCCCCCCCCGGCGTAAATCTCAGCTGCATATTGATCATTCCCTATAATCTTTCCTCAGCCTTTTATGCCTACTGTGGCAATTATTTATTTCTTAAATTAATTTTTGTAAATGAGCAATTGTCCTCTAAGCGGCCACTTCACACATGTTTAGAGAAATGTTATCCATTTGCTTTGGACCACCCCAGTGCCATAATGAGGTTAGATCAGAAACTGACAACGAATCATGGATAAAAAGCTTCAACTCTCATGTCAAATCTTTACTATTATAATCCTTATGAGAGAGAGAGAGAGAGAGAGTATGCATCAAATTGAAAATGAGAAAAAAATGCAAAAAGAAAAGGTGTTAAAAAGAAAAACACAGGAAACAGCAATCATACTTAAGGCATTGTATACGTCTCTGATTCCCAGCTTCATCATAGTTCTTGAAAGCTTCAAAAAAATCTGTGGCTGCCTCAGCCCATTGACGCTCAGCCATATGCATCTTGCCACCACATTCACGAATTATTCCCATGATCCTTGGATGTGGTATAGCAGACTTGATAGCAAGTGCTTTCTGGTATAATTGCTGCATTTAATCCAACATCTCAGAAACTTTATAAAATAATTATCAGAAAGAATCGAGGATGGTTTTTAAGCTATCATCTAGAACAGAACAAAGTTACAAATATCCATCAAACAGGGTTAACAATATCACATACATCTAGCTTTTAGGGTATTGCTTTTTTTCCTTGATAGGTTGCACTAGCAGTTTGCAAAAGTTCATATACTGAAAATATAAAAAGATTATCCATAGATGACTGTGTTTATACTTATAGCCCTTCGTAAAACTCAAAGAGAAGTTCGTAGCATCAAAATATATGTAGCATCAAACTAAAACACAACACGAAATGAAAAAAAAGAAAAAACATAAACACGACACAAGACATGCCAAAATCTATATAATATGAATTATTAACTTATCAAAATTTATATAAATATATAATATCTTAAACACAATTATAACAGATGCAAGCACACGAACAAGACACGAATGCACGAATTGCCAAGTCTTGTTCCAAGGAAAATTTTCAGATTACAAGGGAGTGTATTTTAGTAGTCTAAGTTTGAAAGTGGCTGGAATTCTAAATAATAGCAAAGAAAGACACAGGTCTAGACTTTCACACCTAGGATTCTAGAGATTTCATATCTTAGTTTAACAATGCTTCACACAAATCCCAGAAAAAAGCATAGTTGATATTCAGCAAACAACACATCAGTACACGCTCTGCTGTGTGCATTACTTACATAGAAGATTAATGATGACAACAAAACCAAGCCAATATAAACTTTCTTTCAGCTGTAGACCTTTAAAAGGAATATATGATTGCATACATTCCATTCTTTAACAGACAAACATCTATTGTTGTTGTCATTTGAAATTAATTATATTAGACATGTAATAGAATCATTTCTTCTACATTAATAAAGAGTTCATTAACTTACCAGCTGGATTTCAGATAACGTCAAAATTTCACTTTCTCGGTTCATATGAGGAACTCTAAAGAGGAGAGGGGAAGAACCTTAGACCTCAAATCCTCGATCATCTTAACAGGGGTAACAACTCTAGACCATCTTATTTTGTTCTTAACATGACAGTTTTTACTAGCAGTCTATGATTCCTTTAAAGAACAAGGAAACGGAAAGGATGGGGGATGAGGGGGACACAAACACTGAAATCTAGTTTGAGAATTCCCCTTTTCCTGTAGAGATGGTAAAAAGGGTAGACGGCTTTAATTTAAACAAGTAGCTTTACTTCACACAACTAAATCAAGAAATAAAGTATTCAACCAAGCTCACAAAATCCTGGCCCAGCTCAAATGGACCTTTGTAAGTCTGAATCCATATTTCATTTTAAAAGATAAATACCTTGAGCTTTTTGTTGTTCTTTGTCTCGGTATACATTTGAATTTCAATTGCATATACCTCCAGAAGCTGACTTCCCTTTTTTTGATCATCTGTACCATCTTCCCTTTGACAAGATTTATGAAGTTCCTTCAAAATCTGATAGTGCAATACATTAGCTGATTATGTTCTAACATTCTGCATCATGGAAATGAAATTAAAAGGTTTCAAAAGGATACCTTGCTCATTCTCCCATACTCACCCATATCAAACCAGATCTTACAAAGCTTAAGATTTGTCTTAAACCAAAGTCTCTGCATGAAAAGAGAGCAATATTTCAGATCTTGATACAAATGCCAAAGCTGTGATATTGTAGATTAGGTAATTTTCTAACCTCATTCTTTGCCTCTTCAAGGGCCTTCAGAGTGGTCTGATAGAATTCTTTCAGTAGATCAAAATTTTGACTTGCTGACCCGGAAACAAAATCCATAATATTGTTTATACATTTTTCACTGTAATTTCGTGTCACTGCTGATTTGATGTAGGTTAACATCTCCCTGTAAGCGTCCATCATTTCTTTATACCTCCCTAAACGGTAATAGAGCTTTACAGTTTGCTTCAGAGCTTTGAATCCCCTAGCAGAGAAAGTATGAGTACACCATAGTATATTGGGTAAGGCTCAAACCAAATAAATACCTTTTTGGTGGACAAGACATTGTTTTTTAATGGATAGGTAAAACAATAATACAAACCGTAAAGATCGCAAGAATTTATTTACATAGGGGAACTCTATGGTAAATTCAACATAAGAGAGAAATCCATCCCTTGTAGAGAGGCAACAAACAGCATATGCTTTTAATGATAAGCTAACGTGAGCTTAATCATAAGAAAACTTAGCAAAAGGAAAAACAAAAAAGCATTAGTAGGTGACAATTGTAGAAGGCCAAATAATAGCCATAATATACCTAAAGTTCAAATAGAAAGGTCAATTCAAGAGAACTCACCACTCAGCCTTTTCAGGCTCCATGCTAACCACTTCAGAAAAACCAGCAAGCGCTCCTTCAGGGTCTGTTTCTACCAAACCTTTTACGACCAAAAATGAAAATTTATAAGTAATAGAAGATAAAAAAAAATAGCAACAATTTTCAGCTAACAACGAGGTTTTACACATTTATCCCAATAGAATTGGAACCCCGAGCTCCCCTCCATCACCACTTGGTGGAAGAGGAGATACTGTTTAGGAACCAATTATTATCTGGTATGTCAGTTATTGAAACATTGTAAACATGCAGATACACTAACAGATACATACATAATTCGGAGCACCATATTTAACAAAATAAAATAACGTTAACAGAACACATACACACACAAATGAGGGATAAGGAGACAGAGAGAACCAGAAAACGTTAATGAAAAACATAATAATAACAATAACAAAGTAAGGCAGGAGGGTCTCATAATCAGCCTAACAAGTTTAGGTTATTATTCAACCACTACGCAACAGTTATAGCTAAATAATTTCCCAATTTTTACAGGCATAAACCCTAATCAGTTCACAACGATATTCGAAAGGTGAACTCTTAACTCTAGGGTCACATTTTGAAGCATATAAAAATAAGAAGAAACAGAAAATATAATTTTTATAGGTAAAATGTGAAACAAAGCTTGATCGTAGCCGCATCAAAATTGAGATTATAAAATAATACCCCAAAAAAAGAGGAAGGGCAAGAAATAAACCTTTGGAATTGTAATATTGATTCTCAATATCAACGTCTTGTTCCTCAGGCTCCTCATCGGAGTACTCGAATCCATAATCCTCCATATCCGCATCTACCCAATTCCAAAAATCGATCAGTTTTTATCAAAAATTAATATCAAAACCGATTTTGTTTTTGAAGAAAAAGGAATCTAATAATATAGAAATTTGAATTTGAATTTGAATCAGAGAAAATCAGAGAGAAAAAGGAGAGACCTGAAGCCATGATTACTGCGATAAAATCAAGAGTATCAGTAAGTTTTGAGTCTTTTAGGAATTTAGAGAAGCCAGAGTGAAGGCGTCGATTTGCCGAAGCAAATCCAGTCCAGTAGCCCACTTTTTCGAAACGTGTTTCGGTGCAAACTTTCAGAGGGTTAAATAGAAGAAAGAGACGGCATCCCCCCCCCCCCAACCCAAACAAAAAATAATAATAATAATAATAAAACCTCGCATCCGAGAAGGTCTGTCTAGAAAATATGATAAAAATTTTACTTTAAATATTTTATATTTGATATTATTATAAAAAAATTAAAATATTTTTAAAATAATAAAAATTCTCAGATATAAGAATAATAAAGTTTCACACCAATTTTTCCGAATATTTGTTTGCGTTATCAAACAATTATTTTTAACAACAAAAATAAAGTTTTTTTATTTATTTAATCCTGTATTTATATTGAAACATTACTTTTAATTTTAAAAGCTGTGATTAATCAAAATATCATTACCAAAATCTATGTCAAATCTCACATAAAAGCAAAAGCTTAAGAAAAATATTGTGTATGAATACTCCATAACATATGGATAACTTTTAATAAAATATATATATATATTCTGTAATTAGTTAAAAATAATTTAATTTAAATTTTAAAATATTTTATATTATAATAAATTATACTAGAAATATGATCTTGCGGGGATAAT
>JAQSVH010013375.1:0-11701 GCA_029448705.1 Adansonia digitata | reverse complement strand
ATCATCATAATCAAGAGTCTAATAATATCATCATATCAATAGATGCAAGACATATTTGGGAATGCTAGATATATTTGACAAATTTATAGCATGTCTCCCCTTTTTTATTATATCAAAACACGAGAAAGATTAATTCAAACCAATGGAGAAAATGCAATTATAGTGTGCATAATCAAAGATGATTCATTGAGAAAAAGGTGCTAAATATATTTAATAAAATAATAAAAAGATGTTCAAAGGAATGGAAAGAGTTTGATAACTATAAAATCCTAAAAACTTAAGAGTGATTCTAAAATGGGCCTAATATGAATAATGATCATTAGTTGGAGGAACTTAACGGGTGGAGAAGTAGGTGGAAAAGCATAAAAAAGGCTTTAAAAAAGTTATGGAGTTGCTGGATTAACGCCCGATGACTATGCTTGAGACTAGAAAAGTGAGCCTTGGTAGAATCGAAATGGTGATCCCAAGAATCAAAGCACCACCCTCCCATGTGTCAAGACGGCCCATGATGGAATCATACATAAATAGAGGTCCATGGGCATAGATGATGAGGTGTCGGGAGCTAAAGGTGGATGAGGCATATCATATTCTACATTATCATCATCATGGTCATCGAGATTGGGATAAGCTAGTTGCACTTATGGTAAAGGTGGTTGTTAATGAGCCTTGGGAACAAAGTTAGCTCCTTGAATGTTATACTCGATGACCTCTATGGATTTTCATCCAATATAGATATAGGAAGATACTATAATCCCATGGTTACAAGCAAGATCAAGACCTCGAGTTTCAAGGTAGTAGCTTAAGGGCTATGCCATGTTAGAGACTATGATAACCACGAACACAAAGGACAAGTTTCATAAAAATAAAGTGAGCAAGGTTTGGACGATTTTCAATTTGAATCATATGTAGCCACCAATGGTTGAAATCGCTAATTAAAGTGTGTGTGGTGTCATAAGGATGGAGCACATGAGAAATAATAAGATAAAGTAGGTGATCAATAAGATAAAAATTGGTGGCTTTGTTATTTAGAGTATGCAAGGTAGCGAGTGCCAGACCTTTGTTGGTTATACCTTCATTTAAGAAACCAAAGGCAGTTACAAAGAAAGCATGGTTGACAATGAGATCTTATCCTAAAAGATAAGATCGAATAACAATAACACAGTTATGATCATCAATTACAAATGAAGCATTGCTAAAGGACGCATGAACAAGGCTTTTGCAAACTGGAGCATTGAAAAAAAGAAATTTGGTCTATTCGAAGGTGTCAAAAGTTTAGAGGTAGGGATAAGAAATGGATCAAAGAAAAGGAAAGTCGATAACTTAACTTTGTTGGATAGGTATACGGCATAGATGGTATTAAATCGTTCACAAGCCTCTACATCTCAAAAACATGAGTCAAAGAATGATTGATTTTGGGTTAGAGGTGGTTAGCAAGCAAAAAAGTGGAAGCACAGTTGATAGGACCTTGGCGAAAGGCAGTTTGTTTAGCTTTAGGAGGCATGGTAGTGTATTAAGGTGGTTAAGGAATTTTGTCGAGTAAGCGGTGATAGAATAGAGTTAGATGCTGGTTCAGACAAATTGAAGAGAAAATAGATTTTGGTGAAGTGATTGGAATGATTTGGATGGAATCAAATGAAGTAAGAGTGGGTTCGGATAAAGTTTTACAAGAGTTGTATAGGTAGCCTAAAGGAGTAAGGCAAGTAGATGAAGCTAGGAATAAGTGAGGTGGTAAAGAAGCATTGTTTAAGGAATATGGTCAAGCAGGTGGTGGGCAAAGGTTTTGGTGGCAATGTGGTATACCTTTTAGAGTAATTTTGCAACCTATCACAACAACCAAAGTTGGAAAGAATGAGAATGAAAAAACACTCAAAATTTTGGACAAATTTTGAGGGTTTTGAAAAGGAAATGGTTAGGGTTTGAGTGAAAAGACTTTTCAATTTTTTATGGTTTTGAGTGCTAAAAGATTGAGTTTTTTATATAAAATGGTGTATTTTAATGAACAATAACTATTTTGGATAAGGATTTTAAGAAAGAATGAGGGTTAGATGAAGTATGGTGATTTGAGGAGTGATTGGGTTAAAGGATACTAAGTGAACAGTGGCTGAAGGTTGATTAAAATGAAGTTGCGCATATAAGGATAGCCTAAATTAACAGTTTGTATCAATACAAACTAGGAGTATAGATATGCAGTATTGATACTTAGAGTCAAGTATTGATACAAAGAACAATTTTGGGTTTGCATATCGATATAATGAACTGTATCTCGAGACTTATAAAATTTTAGGCTACATTGATACAAGGTGGACAGTATCGATACATAGAGTCAAGTATCGATACATAAAGTTAGATATCAATATAAGGAACAATTATAGGTTTGTATCGATACTACATGGCCTCAAAACTGGGAATAAATTTTTATTGGTATCGATCATATAGCTAAGTATTAGCTCATTTCTATTTATATAGTATCGATTTATGCTTATTTTTTACCTAATTGCCCATTGAAAAATATTGCAAATGCAAATTTGAACAAAGTTTTAATATCTAAATCATTTTGCATGATCAACAAATCAAATTCAACCATAGATCAAAAACATTCAAGCATTAAAAGTCATACAAGATCACATCATCAAACAAGTAGATATGTAAAGCTAGCTTTCCTAACCAAGTATGGTTTAAACAATATTGAGGCAATATATCATAATTTTATCAACTTATAAATTCAAGCCAATTTCTTTCTTAATTATGCAAAATCTATCCTTGTCAAGTGGTTTAGTGAAAATATCAGCTAGTTGAAGCAAGGTATCAATGAATTCAAGCACTATATGACCTTTTTGCACATGGTCTCTAATGAAGTGATGTCTAGAATGTTGAATTAGATTTTTGGTGAGACAAATAGCACTACTATTGTCATATTTTATGGGAATATGATCCATAGTAATTTCAAAATCTTCTATTTGTTATTTTATCCACAAGATTTGGTCACAACAACTTGCCATGGATATGTACTACACTTCAGTTGTAGACAAAGCAACACTATTTTGTTTCTTGGAGAACCATGATATGAACATATTTCCAAAAAGTTAACAAGTACTGGAAGTGCTTTCGCTATCAATTTTACATCCACCAAAATCCATATCGAAATAAGCATGTAAAATAATAAATGATCCTTTTATATACCATAAGCCTAGATTAAGAGTGTCTTTAAGATATCAAAAGACTATTTCTATGGCAACTAAATGTGATTCCCTATGTGATTATTAATATCTAGCATATAGGCATACACTAAGCACTATATCAAGTCTACTTGTGGTAAGACAGAGTAATGAACCTATCATAGACCTATAAAGTTTAGAGTCAACACATTTACTTCCTTCATCTTTCTTAAGCTTTATTGAAGTGCTCATAGGTGTGGAACAAGGCTTTACTTCATCCATTTTGAACCTTTTGAGTAATTTCTTTGTATACTTCATTTGATTGATTAAGATGCCATCTTTTGTTTGCTTAACTTATAGTCCCAAAAGGAATGCTAACTCTTCCATCATGCTCATTTCAAATTCACCTTGCATTAACTTAGAAAATTCTTGATAGAAAGATTCATTAGTAGCACCAGAAATAATATCATCAACATAAACTTGAACTACTAAAATGTCCTTGCCTTTGACTTTTATAAAAAGAGTTTTGTCAACATTGCCTCTATTAAAACCTTTTTCAATTAAAAAATTTTGAAAGCCTTTCATACCATGCTCTAGGCGCTTGCTTTAAACCAAGAGAGTTTAAAAACATGATCAGGATAATGAGGATTTCCAAAACTAGGAGGTTGCTCAACATAAATTTCCTTACTAATAATACCATTTAGAAAAGCACTTTTGACATCCATTTGAAACAACTTGAAGTTATTAAAACATGTAAAGGCTAATAGTTATTCTAATGGCCTCTAGTCTAGCTACTGGGCATAAGTCTAATCAAAATCAATTCTTTCTTCTTGATTATATCCTTCAGCTACTAATCTAGCCTTATTTCTAACTATGGTTCCATGCTCATAAGTTTGTTCTTAAAGATCGATTTAGTAGCTACGATGGGATAATTACTAGGTTTTTCCAGAAATTCCAAACCTTCATCCTCATAAATTGATTTAAGTCCTCTTACATGGCCATGATCCAACTATCATCCTTTGAAGCCTCATCTAAATTCTCAGGTTTAATTTATGAAAGAAAAACTAAATAATTGTATGTATTTCTAAGAGATGATCTAGTTCTAACCCTTTGATTAGGATCACCAATTATCTCCCCTTCTTTGACATAAGTCAACTCTCTAAGATGATCTCTTTCTCTTTTAACTTAGGTTGACTCATGTAGTCTATCTTCTTTTGGAGCTTCTTAATCTTGAATTTTTTGTTCTTGCTTCTTGTGTGATGCTTTAACTTGATTTTTTTTAGTAAATCTTTACATAATCACTAAAAAGAGATACCTTTCTCTAGGTAGAATTAGCTTCATTAAATATAACATTTATCGACTCTTTAACAACTAGCGTTCTCTTATTAAACACTTTATAAGCTTTGGAATTTGTAGAATAGCCAAGAAAAACTCCTTCATCACTTTTTGCATCAAATTTCCAAGATTATCTTTTCCATTATTTAATACAAAGCATTTACAACTAAAAAGATCAAAATAGCTAATGTTAGTCTTTCTTCCTTTAAAAAGTTCATATTGAGTTTTCTTTAAAATTGGCCAACCATTACTATATTTATAATGTAGCAAGAAGTGTTAATGGCTTCCACCCAAAAATACCTCGGTAAATTATTTCATAAAGCATAGTTCTAGCCATTTCTTCCAAGGTTCTATTTTTTCTTTCAACAACTCCATTTTGTTAAGGTGTTCTAGAAGCCGAGAAATTATGGCTAATACCTTTTTCATTACAAAATTTATCAAAATCAAGATTTTTAAATTCTTTTCCATGATCACTTCTTACACTTGAAATAGAATAACCTTTTTCATTTTGAATAATTTTCCAAAAAGTAATGAATTTTTCTAAATCTTCATCCTTAAAGTTTAAGAAAATAACCCAAGTAAACCTAGAATAGTCATCCATAATAATAAATCTATATTGTTTACCACTTAAGCTTAATGTCCTTATAGGACCAAAAAGATCAATATGAATAAGTTGTAATACTCTAGTAGTTGAAACAATGTTAATTGGTTTAAATGAAGCTCTCCTATACTTTCCTTGAACACATGCATCGCATATTCTATCGGTATCAAATTTCATTTTTGGCAATCTAACAACAACGTCTTTTCTAGATAATTTTGAAATTACATTCATACTAGCATGTCTTACTCTTCTATGCCACAACCAAGTCAAGTCATCATTATTAGCAACAAAGCAAACATTTTGAGAAGACAATTTATCTAGATGCACAACATAAACATTTCCTGTTGTATGTCCTATAAAAATAATTTTATTTGATTTAATATTAACAACTTAACAATTTATTGACTCAAAGATAACTTTTATTCCTTTATCATACAATTGACTAATACTAAGGAGGTTATGTTTGAAACCTTTGACAAATAGTGCATTTTCATTGTTGGATGAAGAATTCTTACCAATGGTTCCAATGCCTTCAATTTATCTTTTTGAGTTATCACTAAAAGTAACACTTCCACCATCCCTAGACTTTAGTTCCATGAATTGCCTTTTGTCACCAGTCATGTTTCTTGAACATCCATTATCAAGGCACCAAGAATTTTTCCTTGTTCAATTTACGTTGAAGCAATGCTCTTCTTTCTACAAATACAAAATCATGTTTTGTTTCTGCGAACACAAAATTAGCATTCACTATTCTTGTTCCTTTTCGAATCCATTTCATTTTAGTAGCCTCATCTTGATGTGCTAACTCTCTTAGGAATCCACTTCTTCCTAATAAGCTTGCCTTTATAAGTAATAACCTTTAAAGAACAAGTATGAAATGTATGACCAAGTTTATGGAAATGCTAGATACATCAAATGATTTTTTTTGTGTCACAAAAAAATTTCTTAAAGTGAGTTTTTTTTAATTCTATTATAGCCAAACCATCTTTATCAAAGAATGTTCTTTGTGGTTCTAGCATATCATTCAATTTTGTTGTGCCATATAAAACCTTGAGAATTAGTTATGCAAGTTGTATTTTTCTTAGTTAGACCATTAATTTTAACTTGTAACTCATCTGCTTTTTTTAATATTATTATTTGTCATGCTTAATGATTCATTTTATTCTTTAAGTTTAGAAATCATTTTCCCATATCTTAAATTCATGGTTTCAAATTCTAATGCTAACTCATTAAATGCATCTTGTAATTCATCAAATGAGTAAAGATTAGGATTAGAAGATATCTTGGGCTTATCAAGAACCATGAGACATAGGTTGGCCAGTTCGTTATCATCATTATTGAATGTGTCACTATTACTCCATGTGGCCACCATAGCCTTCTTTTTTGTTTCTTCAGATTTTGCTTCTTCCATAATGGACATTCATCTTTGATGTGTCTTAAATTCTTGCACTCATAGCAAATAATTTGGTCTTTGTCTTTCTTGCTTGATTCTTCTTTCACCATTTCTCTTCTAGGAGGTTTTCTTGCCTTGTTCATTCTCATAAACTTGTTGAATCTTTTTGTAGACATGGCCATCTCTTTATCTTCCTCAACCTTATTATCATCTTGAGTGGTTAATTTGAAGGGAACACTTGCCTTCTTTGGTGGCTCTTAACCATGTTTAATCTTCATCTAATAGGTTAGAAAAGAACCTATAAGTTTATCCAATAAAAGTGTCTTAGGATCTTTGGAATCCTTATTACAGTTACTTTTGCTTCTTCAAACTTGGGAAGACTATTAAGAATCTTCTTCGCCATCTCTTTGTTTGGATAGGTCATTCTAAGTGCTTTCACCCATTGAAGATGTCCTTGAACCTATCTTTCATTTTAAACAATTCGTAGTCAAGTGTAAGCATACTTATTTTGGATTCCTTAACTTGATTTGTTCTTTCATAAGTGGTTGCTAATTTATCTCACAATTGTTTGGCATTGTCACAAAGTGAGTCTCTATTGTACTCAGTTGGGCCAATAGCATAAAATAGTGTGTGCATGGCCTTATCTTTCAATTGTGCCATCTTAGTATCTTGCTCATCTGATTCATCTTCTTCTTTTGGCATCAATGATGTCTCCAACCCTTTTCTTAGGGATGAGTGTCCATTGACAATGATCTTCCATACTTTATAGTCATTTGCTTAGATAAAAAGCCTTATTCTTGTCTTCCAATATGAGTAATTCCACAATTGAAAAGTGGAGGTTTTATGATGGAATGGCATTCAAGTCCCATATCATTTGTATTTGACTTAAATGCCATGAAACATACTTCATTTAGCTCTTTAACTCTTGTGGACGTCTTAAGGCTTTAACATTATGTTTGCATCTTCTGTTATTTGAGCTACTAAGGATTTAACCAAAAAAGGGTGAATTGGTTCTATAAAAAATTGATCATAAATTTATCCTTCACAAAAATTTGAAATAAATGAAAAGTAAAAAGGAGTTAAGGATAAGAAAAATAAACAATCAATATATAAGGGTTCAGTTCTTGAACCAGGAACCTATGTCCTTTTTCTTAGCACTTCCTTGCTAAGGTGATTCCCATGATTCACTAATGAAATTGTTACCTTTAAAGCCAAGGTATAACCTTACAACTTTATCTTTTGAGGCTTAAATAGAACTTTTAAATCCTCTTAAGAATTCTACCCAAGTTCTTAAGCATTTTCACTTACTTTCACACAACTTTTTTTTTTGTTTTATGAATAGAGTGTTTGAAAATAATTAGAACCTCTAGTAGGTGGGTGTTTATTGGAATTTAAGTACAAGGTGGATAAGATATAAATAAACTTGAAATATTATTAATTGGATACATGAAGAATGAAAAATTTAAAGACTTTGGGCCTTTGTTGTTCAATGCTTGATTGATCTAGGTATCTCTTGCTTCTTCAATTTTTAGGAACTTTTATTTATAGCTTGGAATTTATTTATAGACATTGGGCATTAAATAAGGTTGGTGAAGAGCCATTGTAGCCTTCATAAATGCTTGTTTCCATTCAATCTCGCACTGTTGTATCAATACAATACGAAGAGTATCGATGCATGATTTAAAAATATAACCATTATAGGCTATTTTATCGATACATTAAGCTGAATATCAATACTTGTCATATTGTATCGATACAGCACACTTTTATCAATACATTACAGGGTTTCAGCCAAACCTTGGCTGCTGGCAAGCAATGAATCGATACATATAGGGTGAATACCGATACTCACTGCATTGTATTGATACATGCTAATTTATGCCAACATATTTGAGGGTTTTAAACATTGTATCGATACGTTGATGCATTGTGTTGATACATCCCTTTAAATCCTTTGTAAAATGATTTTTCTTGGCTTGAATTTGAATCAAACATATCCCAAAAATATTCTAAATATAATGTGCATTTTGGAACATATACTTTTGAAAAAGTAGGAACTTAGTATATTTTCAAGATATTTTTCAATTTAACACAAGTACTAAGTTGGAAACAATAGAGTACAAGTTAATTTAGCTTAAGTTATTGTTATATGAAAATCAAAATTAATTCAAAACTAACAGTATCTTCTTCCCATTTTATATCTTTTACCTTGGTTAAGATATAAATGTATACCTTTATTCATACCTTTGTTAGATTATCTTTTAATCATGCTAGCATTTCTGTTAAATGATAACTAACAATTTAAGAAAATGGAAAAGAAAAAAGATGACAAAGAGATTTTCTTGCATTACTTTTGAATAAGGTTAAAACATTATAAGGACCTTACTTATTATTTCAAATCTTTTGGACACTCTAGGAAGGATCAAGCTGGATAGATAATATTTTTGAATATTTGGGATATGTGATTAAAGAACACCCCAATGAGAAAAAAAACAATTGGATGTTTTTTCTGGAAGAAAGATTAAGGATATGCACGGTTTCCCCCTCATCAAAAGAAAAAGAAATGTTATAATTTTTTCTAAAGATGCCTTCAACTATAAGTATAAAAGTAGGCCTAATTTTGTTTAATATTTTATAAACACGCCTTCAACTCTACGTATAAGCGTAGGCTTATTTTGCCCACAACATTTTTTGAAATTACCTTTAACTCTAAATATAAGAGTAAGCTTATTTTGTCCATAATATTTCTAAAAATGCCTTTAACTCTATTATTAAAGTAGGTTATTTGTCCGTAACATTTTCTAAAGATGTCTTCAACTTCAAGTTCAGGCACTAGCTTCTTTTGCCAAAAAGAAAAAGAGATATCTACAATATTTTTTAAAGATGCCTTCAACTTTAAGTAGAGGCATAGGCCTACTTCGCCAAATAAAAAAAAGAAATATCTATTACATTTTCTAAAAATACTTTCAACTTTAAAATAAATTGAATCATATGCATTCTACATGCATTGCTTTAATGATTTTCAAATTAGAAGCCAAGCATGATTTTGAGTAAAATAGCCATATTTAGTATGTTAACTTCCTCGAAAATGAAAGGTAAGTCTAGCATCCTTTCACATATTTCAAATATCAAACCTTATCTATACCCTTTGTTTATTACTATGATTTCACCCTAGTCAACCCATCCTAGTAAAGTTTCAATCTAGTCACCCATTAGACTATGGTTTTGTCGTGGTTAACCCATAAGCTTTTGCCCTAGTGACCCTTTGTTGACTTTCATAGTTTTACCTTGGTCAATTTTTTTCTGACTAAGGTTTTACCCTAGTCATATCTCAGTTAACTATCATGGTTTTACCCTGGTCAACCCTTTTCTAATATAGGTTTTGCCCTGGTCATATCCAAGTTGACTATCATGGTTTCACCCTATTAACCCTTCACACTTACGTTCCACCTTGGTCAACCCTTTTTGAATTAGGTTTCGCCCTGGTCAGTTCTTTTACACTTAGGTTTTGCCCTAATCATATCCAAGTTAACTATCATGGTTCACCTTGGTTAACCCTTATTGATTTTGCCCTTGTCATATCTAAGGTGAATATCATAGTTTTACCCTAGTCAACCCTTTTTCGATTTAGGTTCTGCCCTAGTCAACCTCTTTCAGACTTAAGTTCCATCATGGTCATACCCAAGTTGACTATCATGGTTTCGCACTAGTCAACCTTTTTTTTTACTTAGGTTCCTCCTGGTTAACCTCTTTCAGACTTAACTTTCACCCTCATTGACTTTTTTGAAATTAGGTTCTACCTTAATCAACCTTTTTCAGACTTAGGTTTTTCCTTGGTCATATCCAAGTTGACTATCATCCTTTCCTTTAAAAGTCTTAAAATATCCAAGATAAAAAATTAGGTACTCATCCCAAAGGGGTTAACCCCTCTATAAGGACTAAACTTTTTTAAGACATCTTCAGTTGTACCAAAATGGCTGCATGTGCACATGATAGAAAACATCTCAATTTGAGGGCCATAACAAACAAATCTTGGATAAAAAAGATGAACATTAAAATAAGAAATTAGCTTTTAATTTTATACTTATGAAATAATGAAATTTGTTTTTGCATATGTTGTTATAATCAAATTTTTCTTTTTTAAGAAATTTTTGAGACTTTTTTAGTGAAATTTTGAGAGTTGGCCATCGTATATTTTTATCAAATTAAAAATTAAAAAAATTTTCCAGAGAAAATACATATTGGCATTTTATACTATGAAGGGTCAAATTGTCAATTTTAATATTTAATTTTAGATTTTTCACAATATCACGAGTATTCTACTATTGAAAATTTTTTAGTAAAAATTAGTTTCAAATTTTAGATTTTCATCTTTATTATTTTATAAATTAATATTTTGAATAATACGTTGGATTCAACTCATTTTCATAAATATTTAAATGTATTTTTGGAATTTTTTTCCAAATATGATTTTTTTATCAGTAAGATTTTTGTAAAATTTATCAAAGTGTAGAATTCTAAATATTTTTACATATTTCAACAAAATAGCTTGGATATAGCCTTTTAAAATTCGAATTCATTTTTATGAAATATAGGTTTCATCTTTAAGGAATTTTACTGGTAAACTTTTATAAATTTAGAATTTGTAATTATTTTTTTTTGCAAATAAAATTTTTAAAATTTCCTCTTTGAACTTTTATATGGAAACTTTATCAATTTATTTTTTAATGGGCCAAAATATAATATTTTTCTTTTGATGGGCCTTAAAACCCATTAACTTTTTTAGTGGGCCTAATAAGCACATTAATTTGCTAACAAGCCCAATAAGCTCATTTTTGTATTTTTTTAAAAAGTCTAACAATCCAATTTTGATTAAAATTTTAATTAAATTTATCATTTGAAATTTTATTTGAATAGATAATTTTTAATTTATTATAATTTAGTCCATATAACTTGTTTTTATCCAAATTAAAATTTTATTATTATTTCAAATTTTACTTCTCAAGTATATAATTTTTAATTTGTTACAATTTAGTCCCTATAATTTGTTTTTATCCTAATCAAAATTTTTTCTCATCTTCATGTTTCTAGATGATGATGTCATGCATGACATCACCATGCACCATGATAAATATATTAATAAACCTTATCAAAAAAAGGAGAAAATCTAAAAAAAGTGATAAAAATAAAAATGAATAAATAAAGAAAATTAGGAGA
>JAQSVH010013364.1:0-11701 GCA_029448705.1 Adansonia digitata | reverse complement strand
TTACCATAATTTTGTTTTTTAATTTTATCGTCAGAGCTATTAGTAAGAGATATACAAAATAGAGAAGAAAAAAAAAAAAACCAAGTAGATTTAATATTTTTTATCCTTATTCCCTAACTCATTAAGATATTGGATATTTATCAAGTCAAAAGATGCGAATCTTTTATGCTCAACCGTTTTCCATTTTCTTATCCTCCTTATATTTAGAAAAAAAATGTCTCTGTATCTTACATAGACATGTTTACAAAGTGGTTTATTAGTGTTTTTTTTTATAAATTTTCTTTGAATTGAATTTTAATAATAAATTATTAAAATTTATTTTGATTTGATATAATTCAAATTATTATTCACATAATAAAATTTTTATTTAAATTTAATTATAATATATAAAAGATGATGAAATCATTTTTTTATATTTTTATATATTTTAACTAATAAAATAAATTTTAAATTTAATTTAATCAAGTTAAATGCAAAACTGATTTTTTGTTGATCAGGATAAAAAATGGAAATCAATTTTCATGCGAACCGCACACCGAGGTTGGTGAACACGGTCTAACGTTAAACAAATAAGAGATCATCAATCAGGGAGACTAAACAAAAGCATTTGCTATCTAGTCAAGTCAAACCAAATACCAGAAGGAAGAAAATAGAGATACGCGGAGAAAGATTCGCGCGTGTGTTACAAATTATGTAATACGTTGGATTGCGGATTATTTATAACTTTGTGGATTTCTGGATAAATACGACGTTTAGTGAAATCATTAGTACCTTGAATCGGAGAAAGATTAAGATAAAAGTTTTTTTTTTAATAATTAAATTAAAAATTAAAAATCTAAATTGATACATAGAAAGTTATTTATCGTTACATAGATCAAAGATGAAATTTTTTTAAAAAAAGTTGATTAATTTTGATATGTTGATTAAATAATTGTATTTAATAAAAAATTTTGCATAATTTTTTAATTTGAATTTATGAATAACATTTTTAATGTTTTTAAGTCATTAACCGTGATTTGCTCTATGTACCAGTCACTTAATCTAATTTTATTTATAAATTTTTATCAAATGTGAGATTTAAAGTAATCATTATCAAAATGAATTGTCAATTTTTTTATTTTTGACAGGTGAATTTTCAATTGTTAAATAAAGTGACATGACAAAATTGCAACCACGCGACATGACACATGGAATTTTTTTTTAGTGAGCTGGTAGTCCATGCCAAGTAATAATTTTTTTTATTATAATACTTTATAATTATTAATAAAGGGAAAAGGTGTTGAAGATTTTTGTATAATTTTCAATGTATAAATAAGTGGGCATTTATATACGTATTTCTTATAATTTAAGCTATTTACATTTATGAATAAAATTACTCTAGAAGAATATATTAAAGATATAATATAAAATATCTTGAAAATATTATGTAATTAACAAATTGACTGACTCAAAAGGAAACATCTCTTTCTTTGTATAGTATGGCAGTCGGCACTCGAAGACAAGGGCAGCGGTCATTGTCCAACTCCACCGACAAACTCCAATTTAATGGGCTAAGAATGTTTAACGGGTTCCGGTCAATTTCAATTAATTTCTTTATTGACGTACATTATTTTTTAATCTAGTTGAAACTTATAATGTACACAAATTAACACCAGCAATCCTTGTTAATCGTTGCACCGGTAACGATTAACAATCTATGAAAAGGACATGTTTTCGGCCTTTTGCATCCTTTGAACAAATTCTGATGTATTCTTCGTGTGTTTTTCTTACCGTCTCATACTAAGTAATCTAAGCCAAAAGAATGGAAAAAAAAGGGAAAACTTACTATTACTAAAAGAATTGACTATACGAATAAGATCCAATGTTTTCCCTCAATCGTGGATTAAACTATTTATAAATTTGTCTTGTGCTTTCTTATTTTATATAATAATTATATTTAATTTTTTAATATATTAATAATTTATATTATATAAATTTTAATATATTTATATATTAATATAATGTTAGTATTGTTTTATTATGTAGTCTCGTATCATATTTTGAATTGTTTATAATTACTGATTTCATATCGTTTCATCGCACAACTTGCTCTTTTTTTTTTTGAAGTCTAAAATGTACAATTGCTCAAACCTACATATAATTATTACTAGTTTTTGCCTGCGCGATGCTGCGGAGACTTCCATTTTTTATGTAATATAAAAAAAAATTATAAATTAGTTATATATTCATTATAATATTTTTTAAATTTGTATAAATTTCATTAATTATAATGATAGTAAAAGAATGTAGGACACATTGAGCATAGGAAAAGTTATATATGCCAATAAGAATGCATATGTAATAAAATACTCATAATAAGTAAAAAAAAATTGTTAGTTAGAATTTATGAAAAACAAAAACAAAATTGGTAATGTAATTTTTTTAAGATAAAAAAAAAGAAAAACTTAAATAAAATTAGATTTGTCAATCAAGCGAGTTCGATTATGTTGATTTCGAGGAAAATTATTTTGAGTGAATAAATTTTTAAACATTTTTAAATTCAAACCATTTTCGATTTAAAATAAATTGAATTGAACATTGATTTCTAAGTCATTTCCTTTCAAAGATTTGATCCAAAATTTATATATTGCATTATCTTCTATAAAAGTCAATTCGCATGTCATATTTTCATATTTAGAAACGAAAGGAGGGTGCCATGTGGACACCCTATCCTTTCTAAGGTTTTGTCCAAAAATTATATTTTGGATTATCTTCCATAAAAGCCAGTCCGCATGCCATCTTTCATACTTAGAAACCATACTTCTGCCATATTTCCACACTTAGAAACCATACTGTTAGCCCCGTAGTTAATAAGAATGTCGGTGGCGATTCTTTGCCTTATAGCTTTGCTTGTTGTTAGGATTAGCCGCTGGTTGTATAATTGGGAGAACCCCAAGTGCGATGGCAATGGGTTACTGCCGCTTGGCTCAATGGGCTTGCCCATTATTGGGGAGACGATCGAGTATTTTTCTCCCCATTCTTCGTACAGTATCTCACCATTCATCAAGAAAAGAATGCAACGGTGAGAATACATTTTGTTTCTAATCACAGTTTAATTATATAATCCTTAAAAGTTCTAGCAATTTGACTAATAAAACTAATGCATTGATTCTTGTTTTCGTTTTTCTTTTAAAAGATATGGGACAGTGTTTCGAGCTACCTTAATTGGTCGAAAGATTATTGTATCAACCGATCCTGAAATCAACCATGAAATCTTTCAGCAAGAAAATAAGTCATTCTTAATCTGGTATACGGAGAGTTTCGTGGAAATTTTTGGTCAACAAAGCATGATTAAATGCCATGGGATGATTCACAAGTACCTCAAGAACTTAATTCTTCAGCTTTTTAGCCCTGAAAACCTGAAGGGAAAACTACTTCCTGAAATGGACAAAGTGACGCGTAAGTATCTCGATTCCTGGGCTAGTCTTGGCACCATCGATATCAAAGAAGGATCTTCCAAGGTATATCTCATTTTTTTTTTTCATTTGGTAAGAATTGTATTTGTTAAGTCCTATGTTTAATCTTGTCTTGACTATATTGACAGCATACCTTTATTTGCTTATATATATATATTGACAGATGATATTCGAATTCCGAAGAAACTCATTTTCTATGGTGAAAACATGGCTCCGAACATGAAACTGAGAGATAGTTACAAAGCCTTCATGGATGGCCTTATCTCATTTCCTTTAAATATCCCAGGAACCGCTTATATGCATATCTGCAGGTATTAGAAACAGACCATAATATTATTTCTTAAATTCAAACATAAGTTTTTTAAATCTTAGTGGTTGACTTGAATCTGATCCAGGGACGTAAAAATGCCTATAATGTGAAAAAAAAATTTATTTGAAAAGAGGAAAACATCAAACAGCTATCATTACAACGATTTCTTAGATCATTTACTCCATGAAGTGGAAAGTTAAAACACATTTTTAACGGACCAAATGGCTATGGACTCGGATTTTGCGCCTCTCTTTGCTTCTTCTGAGACAACTTCTGCCGCCATTACATTAGCAGTCAAGTTCATTGCTGATCATCCTAAAGTCCTGGAATAATTAACGGTTTGTAAAATGTTTTATCTTTCGTTTTTAAAACAACTTTCTTCGCAACGCAAACTCGCAATGCAGAAAATCGCCGAAAGCTAAACTTGATTGAGCTTTGATATCTTTATTTTTTCAGAAAGAGCAGGAGGCTATTATTAGAAGCCGAGATAAAGAGAATCCTGGTGGAACTTACATGGCGAGAATATAAATCAATGACTTTCACACGTATGGTGACTCACTGACTGCTATATATATTCTCAAAAGTCAAAGCCTCTTTATAAATTATCTAATAGACAGTACAATTTTTCGGCTTTCAAGCACACACACACACACACACATATATATACTTATTTGTATCTCAGGTTATCAATGAAACAGTTAGGCTGGCAAATATTGTACCAGAACTCCAGAAGTGTTCAGAAAAGCAGTTAAAAATGTTGAGATGAAGGGTGAGTTCCGAATCAAGCGGATCCCCAGATGAAAATCTAAATTAGTAATAGTGATAAGTTGACTTGTCAAACATTTGTTTCAAGTAATTAGAAATTGGATAATCAATCAATTATTAGTATTGCTTGTGAATCTAGCACTTAATTAGTCCGGTTGTTTTATATAGAATCATCCTTTAATCAGTGACATTTGACAGATCAATGTCGGAATTCGAACATCTTTCCTTTCTCGTTCTTATATTATGAACTTTATAAAATAAACGCCTTGCGCAGCGTGCACGATACCTGCAGGGTGGATGGTGTTGGATGTCTCAGCGGCTGTTCATTCAAGTTCCAACAAATACGAGAACCCTTTCAATTTAATCCAAGGCGATAGGAGGTAATTAATTCCGAAACTGCATGTTCATCAATTATCAAATAATCGATTCGATTTATTTCGAATAAATTAATAAAAAAACCGAAAACAAAAAAACTGAAGGGACAAGTGTTGCATGCGGGATCCAAGAGTTCCGTGGCCTTCGGTGGAGTTCTAAGGCTCTGCGTTGGAGCTGACTTTGAGAAGCTTCGGACTGCCATTTTCATCCATTACGTGGTCACCAAATGCCGGTATCAATTCATTTTTTTTTTAAATATTTTTATGTCCATTGAATAATTCTATAGTATACTATAAAGGTTTCTAATTTTTTTTTTTTCACTTTCTTACTCAGTTAATGAAGCAGACTGCATATTTAAGATCATTTGAAAATTTGAAAAATTAATGGATATATATATATATATACATATATATATATGCATATTTTCATTACCAGGTGGAGAGTGATAAAAGGAGGGGACATTGTTCAAAAGCCTGCGGTTGTGTTTCCGAATGGACTTCACATCAACATCTCGGAGAAGTAGCCATTGCCATAGGCTTTGAGCTAATTAAAACTTAAGAAGCAAACTACGGGTTAGTGCAAAACAGATGATCAGATGGATTATCCATGATCATGATTAAAAGCTGTATCAATAACCTACTACTTCATCAAAAACTAAATTGAAAAGTAGTAATTAAAGTATTTATGCATGTGTTGTTGTTGGATTCCACACAGGGCATGTATTATAAACAAGTGATATAATGATGAAGTAAAATATTATTTTGACGAGAAATTACACTAAATACACCAACTACTGAAATTAAAATAATTTAAACTTATATAAACAACTAATTAAAAGATTACTAAATAGAATTAAAAATTAAACTAAATTTAACTAAATAGCAAAGAAAATAAATAAAGTTTATTTAAATCAATGAAAAAAAAGCTTAGGATCACAATCTCCTTCAACACTTCATTTGAACTTGTTTTATCCTCTTAATTTGATTAATGATAAGTATATTCTGATGGTCTTATAAAGATATCTTTTCTAATCAATTTTCAATATTTTTATGCAAATTGAATTAAAAAAAACTCATTAGGCTTAGACTCTAATTTGGTTACATATGTATGCTCACATATTCTTATCTAACATACAAATCAATTCATCATAATAAATGAATATTAAACATTTGTCTTTTAATCCAAGTCTAAACACAAGATTCTTTTTTCCAAGTTCATTAAGGATGTAAAATCGATCTAACAGGTGACCATTCAATTAGAACCATTAAGAACAAGATTGAACAAATAACGCAAATATTATTAAATCAAAAAAAGATAATAAAATAATCCAAACTACATGTTAGTCCATTGTAACCATAAAAAAGAAATTTAGTTCCTATTGATTAAATAAAGCATAAAACACTGGAGTTTCACTATCATAAATATTACAATAAAGATAAAATTATTAAGTGAAAGATAATAGTAAGAGTTGTCAGATCTTGATCTTTATTTTCTTCAATCCTTCTCCAATTATAAGATCCTAATGATTGCTCTTCACTTTAGAAAACTAGAGAAAAATAAAAGTTATAGAGTACTTGATATCTCCTTAAGTCTAATCCTAAGAGTGAACCATAGAGAGGAGAAACTTAATTTGCAAATAGCTTGAACATATATTTTCGGAAACTGCCAAACAAACTTCATCTTGCTTATTGGTTAAGTTGTTACACTTTTGAAAATTCTTTCAAGATTTGACTTACCAAAAAAAGAAAATACTTAAATAATTATATAAATTAAATATAAATAATAAATAATAAATAATATTAATTTAAAACTACTAAAACTAAATAAACTATAAATAAAAATTTTTAAGACTTAACTAATTTAATACATATTATAAAATTAAATAAATAACTCTATTTCATAGAGTTATCATGTGCATGTGAGAGTAAGAATTTTGAAATAGACAAGACACAATAGCATTGACTAGCAAGTAGGTAAGGCATATCATATAATTTATGTATTTATATTATATTTTTATTTTTTATATTATAAATGTGTTTAAGATATTATATATTTATATAAACTATAATAAATTAATATTTTATTTTATATAAATTTTATTATGTTTGTATGTTCATGTTATATTTTTATCGTATTTATATTATGTAATTATATTATATCGAAAATAGAAAAGAGGATAATTTTTTTTTTATTTTGTAGAAAATTGGTCAAAAGTTTTAACATGGAGTCATGGACCATGATAAGCTGAGTTTGGCACTTTTTTTTTTTTGGTGAAGTACAAAAGAATAAACGTCATTTATTATCAAAGATTGCCGAATGCCAGAATTGATCAAATGTGACTCTGTGACTGCCTCTACATTATGCATATATTAACTATTGAATAATAGAGGCAGGTCACAATCACATCACATGCATGTTTTCATTTTAAAGAAAGGTTTTCAATTGTCGGTTTTTGACCCATTTTTAGCAAAATGAAGCGTGGGGGAAACAAGTCTAAAGCCATAGGTTTATCCATTTTCTGAAGTTCGGCTTAGATGTGGCCCGCACCAGCTGATCCACCCATTTGATTAGATTAAACCCTAATGTTCTGATCCACAATTATACATACATACATATATATATATATATAAACCCAATCAGAACTCAACTTGCAGGTAAGGCATTTCTCTTTTGCTTTAAAAAAAAAAAAAAAAGCCTTTTAAGATAGAAGATTTAATAATTGAAATCACCTGATACTGGGGCGAATTTAGAAGGCTAGCAGGGCTTTGTCCTTCCTAGACTCATAAAAATTCATTAAGCAGCACCTTTCTTAAATAGAAAAAAAAAATTGATCACTCTAAATTCATTAAAATTTAATTAGATATAACTTTTTTTATTTAAGAAAAAAAAGAAAAATTTAATTTGGCTCCAACTTTTTAATTTTGGAAATCTCTTTATAAAATTAATATATTAATATGATTAATTTATTAAATTTATTATTTATTATTTTTTTTGTTTCTTAGAGTATCCTTTAGTCGGAAAACCCAGAGACTAATCTTTCGGGTACTATCTAGTTAGAGATTAATATTATTTTTCGGGCAAATGTTTAAATGATGATAACCCCAAACCACATGTTTAAGATATCTGAGCCTCTTCCACTTGGACCAACTCCCGTTGGTTTAATTTGATTCTCTTTAATTTCTTCATTAAACATTAATTATTATTATTTACATAATATTTACTTTATTAAATTAAATTTTTTTTCTTTTCGATCAATAAAAAATATATTGATATAAATTACAATGTGTCAATTAATATTTATTTATAATAAAAATCTAAAAATATTTAAATAAAATTTAACAATTATAATCTTTGTACAGAGTAACTATGTAATCTTTTAAAAAAAACCATGTAATAAAATTTTCTTATTTTTTAAAAAATTTAATTCTTTTAATTTTTATGAAAATTAAATAAATTAATTAATATTATCATTTCATATTTTATTTTTATTTTTACATTAATCACATTTATACTGAAGCTCTGGAACATCAGTAATAAATAATAAAGTACTTGTAGATTTTAAAATCAAAGGCCTTTTCTAACAAGCAACGGTAGAGGTTGGGAAGTCAAAAACTTCACCTGCTTTGGGACAGGAAGCAACTAATTTCATGGCCACCACCATCTAAACAGGAGGGACTCTTTCCCATCAATGCCTATCAAATCTTAGTATCTAAAAAAAGTTCTTTAATAAATTATAAAGAATCCAGAGAAGCACACTGTTACATGTGCAGAAAGGTTAATCAGAAAAAGTACAATTAATATAATATTTTTTAAATTTAATAAAAATAATATATTAAATATAAAAAATATTTTTTTAAAAAAATAATAATATAAAATTTTTTAAGTAATATCAAATCAAAATATCTCACAAGAAAGTAGTTAGTAGAAAAGCAGTTCGGATTTGGGTAACCTTTGGTTTTGTTTTTATTGTAAGAAGTCAGAAGATGGGGTGGGGCAACTAAGCTACTTGCTAACCCCCTCAACACCTACCGACTTCCAAGTGTGCACTGTCCAGACTGTTCTTCCCCTAGGCGCTCCTTTTACATTATATTTATATATACATATATATAATTTCTGAAAGTATTTTGTCTAAGGATCCGGTTTAAAGGGGTGTCTGGATTTCTTTTTCTTTTTCTTTTTTTTTTTTAAAGAAAATTTTCTATTTAATAAATCAATTACGTGAAATTTATGAGAAACTAAGAAAGTATTTTAATAATTATTTTTTTTGAACTTATAAGCACTGATTAACATTTTAAAAAACGTGCAGCTAAAAAACATGAATTAAATTTGGAATGCCTAAGATGAAAATTTTAAGGGGTAATTAATATATTAAAATGATAATTATCTTATCTATTGTTAATTAATTAAGATTTTAAATTTTAGTGTAAATATATTAACACATATTTTTAGGATAATAAATGAGGCAGGTCACAATCTCTTAAATTTACTTTGTAAAAATAAATAATTTTATTATTATTGTATCAAAATTAAATTCATATTGAAATCATCGAATTATTTTTTACACAACTGAATTACCCTTTTACTTTGATTGGTATTTGTTATTTTTGAAAAGAATTTTACTCACAATTGTTTTAAAGTTATTATATATAATAATACTATATATCAAAATAATAAATAAAATTATTAATTATTATATTTAAAATAATAATATTATTATAAATAATATTTAATTAATTTTAAAAATTACGTTAAAAATATTCATTCGCGAAACCATATAAATAATAAACCAACGTTATGTTCGAAGAATGAGTAAAAAAAAAAACTGAAAAAATAATTAATAAATGAATTAGGAAAAAAATCTAAAATATAAATGATTAAATCAATTAATTCCTTGCGACCAAACTGCCAATTTAACTATGCACAGATTTTATTTTATTTTATTTTTAAAGAAGAACATACTTAATTAGTGGGGAAAAGTCAATCTCATTTACTATGATATAACTTGAGTATATATTCTGATTTTCGATTATAAATATCCTATTTAATGTACGTTTTGAATCCCAAACCTCCTCTTTGGGGGAGACATAAACAAGTTTGTTTTCTCATTAATGTAAAGATTCGCTTCTTTTTTTTTAAAAGAAAAAAAATTCTAATGTAATATTCTTTATTGTTTATGAATATTATTGTAGTATAAATTTATTATCTCTAAATCTAGATGTTGATGAAAAACACTAGGTTAAAAGAAGTAAATCAAAGGAAAGGCAATGGCAGCACTGCAGGGCAAGTGAATCGGAATCTGAATACTAACCCAACATAAACTTACCATACGAAATTCACTCTATCTCAATTTAATTAGTTAATTGTGTTAATTCTTTTCTTCCAATTTATATATACACACACACACACACACACACACATAGGTTTTCCCCCGTCTTCAACCCTTTCACGAGACTAGCCAAGCCTAGCGCGTCTTCTTCCCCTAACCCTTTCCTTTAGTCTCTTTTCTTTTGTCTATAAATCTATATATAGAGAGTATATGTACATGGTTGTCTGAGTTTTGAGTGTTTGCCTCAGTTGTTTTGTTCTTCTTGGAAGTTTAATTTCTTTGTCAATGGCGGTAACGAGGCTACTCTCCCACATCACCTTATTCAATACTAAAAAATCCAACCTCTACTACGTCACTCTCGTCGCAATTCTTTCTGCTACTTTTTACTTTATTGGAATATGGCAACACTCGTTAGGCGCCGTCCCCATCCCCAACTCCTCCTACGCCACCGCCGGCGGCGGCTTCCTATCCTCTGCCGGCTGCTTCCACACCACACAGCTCGACTTCTTGCCCCACCACCTCCCTCCTGATCCATCTCCCGCTGAGGAGCGTGTCCCTTACCTCCCTCCTTGTGACCTTTCCTTCTCCGAATACACCCCATGCGAGGACGTTAAAAGGTCGTTGAAGTTCGACAGAGACATGCTTATATACAGAGAGAGGCACTGCCCCGAAAAGAGCGAGTTGTTAAAGTGTAGAATCCCGGCTCCGTACGGTTACAAGGTTCCTTTCAGGTGGCCCGAGAGCAGAGAGTTTGCATGGTTCGCTAACGTACCACATAAAGAGTTGACCGTGGAGAAAAAAAACCAGAATTGGGTTAAAGTCGAGGGGAAGAGGTTCAGGTTCCCCGGCGGCGGCACCATGTTCCCACGGGGCGCTGATGCTTATATTGATGATATCGGCAAGTTGATCAATCTCAAAGATGGCTCAATAAGGACCGCCATTGATACCGGTTGCGGGGTACGTTTTCTATCTACCCTTTTGTTTTAACGTTCTTGTTCGATGGTTTTAAATCAAATTGTGGTAGCTGATTCAGTCTGCAACCCGCAAGCGGAAATGTCGAAAATCGAAATTCTTTTTTATTTAGTAAATGGGGTTTTCACCTTTTTGATTCGAGAGATGGAAAAAATAGAGGGTTTGATGGGAAAGTGTGTTGGAAGTGCTTGAAAAAAGAAAAAGGCAATTGGTTGGAGGGATCCATCGTGCAAATTATTCGTTTGATTGTTTCCTTTTGTTTTACTTCAAGTATATAGATATGATTTTTTTTTTATTAATTACGTGATGAGTATTAAATCTTTTATTTTTTTTTTCTTTTGATCCGTTCTTAGCGTTTATTTTATAGTGTTGAATTCACTGATACTTTATTAATTTATTGAATACCATTCATTTTTTAATTAATTTTTGCAAGTTTCATCTTAAAGCCTATGATCAGATTGGATTTAGGAAAGGTAAACCACCCCCCCCCCCCCCCCC
>JAQSVH010013333.1:0-11703 GCA_029448705.1 Adansonia digitata | reverse complement strand
GTTACCACCAATTTGCTTTGGCTATGTGAGATTAGTCATCTATCAAAGTTTGTATTTCTAGGGTTACAAAACTTTTGAAAAAAAAACTCTAAGGCCAGTGATAATGCTACAAAAAACGTGAAAAGGTTTGGGAGTTGGTTACAATCACAAGTAAGGATCAATCCCTTTTATGATGCCCAAAAATTGATACCTTATTAATTACATGTTAACTTAAATTTTAATCTTCACTCAATTTTAATATCTGGTACTATAATTCCATATATCAAAACAAAATTTAGTGAAAAAAATTATTATTCCATATGAGAAAATTAGGTTTTTAATTTTTTTGAAAATAAAAATATGTTCTATACCCTATCGGATAGTCGACAGAATAAAAAGGTCAAAATATCTTCCATACCTAACTAGAGTATCGAGGGAATATGAAAAATTTTATTTTAACAATCAAAATCCCTTACGTACCTATTAGAGAACCGAAGGAATATGAAAGATTTTATTTTCACAAAATCTTGAAAATCTTGATTTTCATTTTGGAAAAGAAATCTCATTATTAAAATAATCCAAAAAACTCCTTTCATATTGTAAAAGAAAATTTATATACTATTTTAATTTAGAGACGTTGCCTTAATTTTAAAATTCTAATTTTATTTAAATAATAATAAAAATTACCTTAAGACTTGATTTAGTCAAAAGTACTTAACTCTAAGGATCTAAATTTGGTCAAAACGACCAACATATTCTCTAAAGTATACTTCTATCATGAAAGCATCCTTGTGACCCAAAAGATTAATGGTAAGTGACTAAAAAGCCCCTAGAGTATATCTTCAACTTGAAAGTGTCCTAGTAATCCTAAAGGACACAAAAACATCATAAAAAGTTAAACCTATCCCTAATGTATACCTTTGACATGAAAGTATTCTGGTAACCTAGAGGACTTGAAAAGAATCTAAAATGACAAACCATCATTAATGTATACTTTCAACCTGAAAGTATCCCAGTAATCACATAGGACTTGGCTCTAAGATAAATTACTAAAAGACCCTTGAGGTGTTCTTTCGACATGAATGTATCCTGATAATCTCGAGGACTCGAAAATAATTAAAAACAATGATTATATCCCAAATGGGCACATTAGATATCAAACATGACATAAAATACAAGAATTACTAATAGGTCCTTAAATTTTTCAAAATTTATTTTGTACCCCATCAGAGAATCAAAAGAATACAAAAGGTCTTAATATTCTCTACACCTCATTGGAGGATCGAGGAATGCTAAAAATATTCTTAAATTACCAAAATGCCTTAAATGGGAAATTTAATGTGAAAAATAACCATTTTAACCCTAAAATGCAAGGCTCTGCTAAATAGTCCCTAAACTTTCCTAACTTTTCATAATAGTCCCTAAACTTTCCTAACTTTTCATAATAGTCCCTACATGAGAACACAAAATCAAACATATCCAAATCAACACAAAAATCACACCAAAAGTTACAAAATAGGTTTGGACAAGCACTTATGGCCTTGGGAAAAAATTTGTAATATTTACAAAAAGGTTTCTAAACTTTTTAAACTTACAAAATGACCCCAAAAAGGTTAAAAATATGTAATCTACATCCAAACATGTTAAAAAAATTTATGGACGACACCTAAAGGAATACCAAGCATTCGGCCAAGCATAAGAAGTCTTAAAACAATTTTACAAAATGACCATAAAAAAGTTAAAAGTTTACAAAGAAGCCCATATATGGTTTGGCTAACAAGGGAAATTTTTTTCCAAGGCCTAAAAAAATTTGGTAAAATTATTTTTAGGACCCTACTACTTTTAAACACAAAGAAAAAGTCTAAAATGTCATAAAATCAAGCATTAAAATTTGCGGCCAACATGAATAGTTAAGAAAAATTTTTACAACATGATTTCATGAATAGAGACATATATCCTAATATCTACCATTGCCATCATGTAGAAAAATCATTAAATATGAACATTTGAACAAACTTCAACATGAATCAATCATAAAAGTACCAAGGAAAATAGCATAAAATCACATACATAATATCATGACATCATTCACACAACCCAACATATGTTCGTATGATAAAAATTAAATTAGTACTAATAAAAATCAAATCAACAATTAAATCAAGAAATATTAATCATAGACTTCAAACTTGTCCTATTAATATAGACCAAAACAAATGAGTTGAAGTCATCAAGAGGCTCACTAAAAGGAAGAATCAATTATGAAATGAATAAAAAGTTAAAGCTTTTAGAAGAAAATCTACTTAAAAAGATTTAAAACTTCAAAAATTTTTATGTTTTTAATTTTTTTCTCTCATCAAAAGCCAATCCTCTAAAATAAAGCATCCTCACCCTACTTATAATAGGGAGGTTCAACTAAGAGGGTAGAAAAATTCTTTTGGCAAAAATTCCTTTCAATTTTTGAATGATTTTAATTAATTTTTTATGGGTAGTTGTAATTCAAGATAAGAATGCATTAAATTGCCATGTACATACATGGCCATTTAGGTATAGCCAAAAAGGTCTTGAAACTACCCAGCCCACTTGGAGCAAATTGACCTCAACTAGGATGAGCACTAGGTTCTCAATCTCAGATATTTATGACTTTTGGAAAAAAAGGATCTAGATGAAATTAGGTGTCTATATTGAGAACCAGAAGGAAGAAAATGCTAAACCCTTCTATTGCCACTACAATCAAGGGCACATTTTGCAACGTTACCCATTTTTCCCAGATATGGTCCAAGGGATGATGGATTTATACAAAATTGAGTGATATGAAGAATGAAATAAAGATATAAGCCCATCTATCAATGCCACATGTGAGTATGGACTTGCACCTGACTTGGTTTTGAATTGCTTTTCTCTTATGAGAATGAAAAAAATAGCTGATGAAAGCTTTAAGTTGTATGTTAGAGGTGGTTAAAAGACACCACCCAAATTCACCCCATTTTGACATAGTATAGGATAATTATTAGATTCTTTGGTTTATATTACAAGTGCCTTTATTATGAGAAGATACAAAGAACGTCTTGAAAAACTTTACAGATGTAGTCGTATTATGTTAAATGATCGATGAGGCCATAAATATGGCTCAACCAAAAAATATACTTTTAAGGGGAAGGGAAAAATGATTAAAGCTGAACAATGGTTGAAACCTAGCATTGGAACCAACTCACTCCCAGCTTATACCGAATTAGCTATGAATGGAATGATATTGAAGATAACTATGAGATCATAAAGAGCATAGAAAAAGTCAATATGCCAATTAATTTGGTTTGGCAAATCTAGGTACAAGCTAAATTGGTCTAAGGTCAAAAAGATAGAAAAAGGGTCTATTGACTTTTATGACCTTTATACCGTCTATGGCCACACTCTTCAAACATGCAAAGAGTTTCATCTCCAAAGAATGATGAATGAGGCTAGCATTGAATTCTATGATAAAAAGCAAACCTCCTTCACTAAGTTAGCAAATGTGATACAATCTATTAATGCCACATAAAGAGATAAAAGGAATCCTCCCCACGAGGTTGGGAGGCTATTGGTCTTCTTTGAAAACTGACCAAGTATCAAAGCTGGCCCTTTCAGCCCACACCAAAGATGATCATTTTACTTCCATCCCTTTTCCCTTATAAAGACAATAAGGTAGCTCCCTAGAAGTAAAAAGCAAAACTTTAATCGACGAGGAATCTAGCCAGCAAGCAACTAAAATTAACCTCTTAGGTGTAAGCCACCTAGCTCAGAGTATCAGATGTTTTACCCTAGCTACATTAGAAAGTGAAACTCAGTAAAAAAACACTACTCCCATCCTTCAAGCACCGAACTCTATAACCAAGAATCAGATTCAATAGCTATTAAGGAGTTGGTAAATGAGAAAACAGTTATAAAATTTCTTAAGTTAATCAAGCACAGTGAATACAACATCATTAATCAACTAAACAAATGATCTGTCAAGATATCTATGTTGTCACTATTGTTGAACTTTGAAGCTCACATGAATGCTCTTTTAAGGTCTCGAACGAGGCATATGTCCCTTTTAAAATCCTAGTAGACTAATTGGATTACTTAGTCAGTAACATCATTGCTGACAACTATATGTCATTTAATGATGATAAAGTCTCTAATAGGGGAAGTGAAAACTATAAAGCCTTTCGTATTACCATATACTATAGAAAAAGCATCAATATTCCATTCCAAATTAGCCCATGCACTTATGAAATAGATTTTCATGTGATGGACATTGTTCCATCGTATAAAAGCATACTAGGAAGGCCTTGGATTCAGTTTGCAAGGGCAATACCTTTATCGTTGCATCAAAAGTTGAAATTCATCATTACAAACAAAGTTGTCAGCATTGAAAAAGAAAAAGACATCATTGCTGCTACATAACTTGATCCCTAGAATATCAAACCTGATAAGGATGTCCTAGAATCTTTATTTTAATCCTTTAAATTTGTTAACACCACTAATGTTAAGAAGGGGTTACCAATGGTTGAGCCTTACTTGTCGAGGGATACTTACATAGGTTTAAAGTTAACCATCGATAAAGGTGCCTAGGCTAAAAAAGGATTCAAAAAATATCTGTAGGGTATTGCTAGAGCCCTGAAAATTGTTAACCAGATCAACCAAAGAGGTATAGGTTTTAAGCCCAATGTAAAGTAAAAGAGAAGGTAAGCTTAGAGAAATTATGAAAGTAGAATGGCTTGCCTATTAGGTTAAGATATAGGACATGAACTAACTTCGAGAAAGTTTTCATCTAGGAGGATATATGAATACTAGTTTCATTAATTTTATGCTCATACTAAACAAGGCATTTAAGGATTTCTTCATCAATGTAATCAATAAGCCATGGACATTAGTAATAGACCATAAGGCCAGTCTATGCCTTTTAAGATTTGTTCTAAGTGTTTAAACTAAAACTAAGATCCCTGTACTATTTAGGTCTTTTTCAAAGTAATGCCATGAGCTAAACCTACATGTCTTTGCCCAAGAGCATTACAGGATCCTTTATATAGACACTCTTTTATTAAGTATTATTAATAAAAATGACTAAGTATTATTTATTTCGTCTCTTGTGTCCATTCTTATTTTTTTGCTAACTCTTAGACCTTTCTTTATATATTTTTTTCATTTATATTGTTCTCTTTCTATATTTTGAGGTACCAGGATGGAAGTGATATTAATATCCATACAAAGATTTTGGAATCAATTTTGAGTAACCAATTTGCAGTGATAAAGTCTAGCCTAAAGAGGATTTCAAGGAGAGTTATGTACCCCTAGACCTACTAAGTTAATTGAACAAGAAGAAAAATAAATTCTACCTCATGAAACACCCATTAAAACCTAAACCTAAGAATAGAGGAAGATTGGAAAGAAGTTAAGATTGGAACCTCCATAAACCTATGAACCGAGTTAATAAAACTTCTCCAAGAATATTAGGATATGTTTGCCTAGTCTTACCAAGACAATCCTCGATTAGACGCCAATATTGTGGTCCATAAACTTCCCTTTAAACCTAACTACAAGCCCATACAACAAAAGGTTAGGAGAATGAAATTAGGATACTTTTGAAAACCAAAGAGTATGTGAAGAAGGAATTTAAGGCAGGATTTCTCGACGTACCAAGTATCCTAAATTGGTAGCCAATATAAAAAAGATGGCATGGTGTGGATGTATGCAGACTATAAGGATCAAAATTGGGCTTATATGAAAGAAAACTTCCCTTCGCCTTTCATCGACACATTATCAGATAACACCACCTAAAATTTACTATTTTTTATTTGTTAGCTTTGAATTAATTTCCATTTGGATATAATAAACAACTTAAGCCAAATTAATTTATACTCAATTTTTCCAACTTAGCACTTGTGTTAAAATCAAAAAATGTTTTGAGAAAAATACTAAGTTTGTATTTTCTCAAAAATATATATTCAAAAATGTATATTTATACTTAGAATATTTTTGAGATATGTTTAAGTTAATATCAAGCCAAGAAAAATTATTTTACAAAGGATTTTGAAGGTATGTATCAACAAAATGCATAAATGTATCGATACAATGCTTAAAACCCTCATTTGTATCGATACTTATCAGCATGTATCGATACATTTCAATGAGTATCGATACTCACCCTATATGTATTGATACAAAGCTTGCCAGTAGCCAAGGTTTGGCTGAAACCCTCGAATGTATTGATACAAGTGTATCTGTATCAATACAGCTTAGCATGTATCGATACTTAGCCCTCTATATCGATACAATAGGCTATAACCATAACTTTTTTTAATTCTTGTATCGATACCATTGGCATTGTATCAATACAATAGCACAGGTCTGAACGGAAAAAAACATTTATGAGGGCTACAATGGCTCTCTAGCCACCACATTAAATGTCCAACTTCTATAAATCAATTTCAAGCTACAAATAGAGGTTCCCAACAGTTAAAAAAGCAAGAGATATAAAGATCAATCAAGCATTAAACAACAAAAGCTTAAAGTCTTCAAATTCTTCATTTTTCTTGTATCAAATTTATACTCTTTCAAGTTTATTTGTATCTCATTTATCTTGTACTTAAATTCCAGCAAACATCCACCTACTAGAGGTTTAATTTATTTGCAAATACTTCATTCATATTACAAAAAGGTTGTGTGAAAGTGAGTGAAAACATCTGAGAATTTAGGGTAGAATTCTCAAAAAGATTGAAAGGTTCTATCTAAGCCTTAAAAGATATAGGTGTAAGGTTATACCTTAGCCTTAAAGGTAAACAATTTCATTAGTTACTTGTGGGAATCATCTTCATAAGAAAGTACTGAGAAGAGAGGATGTAGGTGTCGAGTTTAAGGACCGAGCCTCTATATATTGATTATTTATTTTTCTTACCTTTAACTCCATTATATTTTTAATTTATTTTAAATTTGTCAATTTCTTGTAGAACCAATTCACCCCCTCTTGGTTCAATCTTTTCCTTGAGCTAATAATTGGTATCAAAGCTTTGGTCTCTATTGTAGGTTTCACAACCTTGAGAAAAGATCCTTGATAGCTAAAAAATAAAGAATGCAAACATAATGCTTAAAGCTTCAAGAAGCTCACAAGAGTTAAAAAGCTAAGATGATGTTTGTCTCATAGCATTTGAGACAAATGCAAATGCTATGGGACTTGAAGGCCATTTTATCATGAGACATCCACTCTTTGACGGTGAGAACTACTCATATTGTAAAACAAGGATAAGGTTTTTTGTCTAAGCAAATGACTATAAAGTGTGGAAGATCATTGTCAATGGACTATTCATCCCTAAATAGAGAGTTGGAGATTGTATTATGCCAAAAGAAGAAGATGAATGGGATGAACAAGAACCAAAATGGCACAATTAAATGCCAAGGCTATGCACACACTATTTTGTGCTCTTAGTCCAAGTGAGTACAATAGAATCTCATTATGTGACAATGCCAAGCAAGTGCGAGATAAGTTAGGAACCACACTTAAAGGAACAAATCAAGTCTAAGAAATCCAAAATAAGTATGCTTCCACTTGACTATGAATTGTTCAAGATAAAGGTAGATGAAACTATCAAACAAATGTCAAATATGTTTGCGGATATTATCATTAGGTTAAAGGCACTTAGAAAGACCTATCCAAACCAAAAAGATGGTGAAAAAGCTATTCAACAATCTTCCTAAGTCTTGGGAAGCAAAAGTGACAGCAATTGAGGAATCCAAGGATCCCAACACACTTTCCTTGGATGAACTCTTAGGTTCTTTTCTAACCTATGAGATGAAGATCAAGCACGGTCAAAAGCCACCAAAGAAGGTAAATGTTGCCTTTAAAACAACCACTCCTAGTGATGATGATGATGATGATGAGGAAGAGGTTGAGGAAGATGAACAAATGGCCATGTTTGCAAAAAGATTCAACAAGTTCATGAGAATGAACAAAGTAAGAAAACCTTCTAGAAGAAACATGATGAAGAAAAATTCAAGCAAGAAAGAGAAAGAACAAATCATTTGCTATGAGTGCAAGAGACCAGGACACATTAAATTTGAATGTCCAACATGGAAGAAGCCAAACTCGAAGAAGTAAAAGAAGAAGGCTATGGTGGCCACATGCAGTGATAGTGACATATCTGATAATGATGATGAAGAGGTGGCCAACCTATGCCTCATGGCTCATGATGAGCCCAAGGTATCTTCTAATGTTAATCCTTACTTATTTGATGAATTATAAGTTGCATTTAATGAATTAGCACTAGAATTCAAAGCCATGAATTTAAAATATAAGAAATGATTTCTAAACTTAAAGAAAAAATGAAACATTAAGCATGACAAAAAATGATCTTAAGAAGGAAGTAGACGGGTTACAAGTTAATGTTGATGATCTAACCAAGAAAAACACAAACTTGCATAACTCATTCACAAGGTTTTATATAGCATAACAAAAATTGAATAATATGCTGGAAACACAAAGAGCATTCATTGATAGAGATGGTTTGGGCTATAATAGAATTGAAAAAAAAAACTCACTTCAAGAATTTCTTTATGACATAAAACAAATCATTTGATACATCTAGAATATGTACTCATTGCCATAAACATGGTCACACATTTCACACTTGTTCTTTAAAGACCATTACTAATAGAGGCAAGCTTATTAGGAGAGTATGGGTCCCTAAGGGTGTTAGCATATCTCAAAATGAGGCTACCAAAATAAAATGGATTCCAAAAGGCACAAGAATTATGAACACTAATACTCGAAGACCTAAGATAATTTGGGTACTTAAAAAGAAAACATGACTTTATGGTTATAGGAGGAAGAGCATTACTTCAAGGCAAATTCAACAAGGGTGAATTCTTGGTACCTTGATAGTGGATGCTCAAGACACATGACCGGTGACAAAAATGAATTCATAGAGCCAAGGCCCAAGGATGAAGGAAGTGTTACTTTTGGTGATAACTTAAAAAGACAAATTAAAGGTATTGGAACCATAGGTAACAATTCTTCATCCAATATTGAAAATGTTCTATTTGTCAAAGGACTCAAACATAATCTCCTTAGTATTAGTTGATTATGTGATAAAGGCATGAAAGTTATTTTTAAGTCAATGAATTGTTAAGTTGTTGATGTTAAGTCAAATAAAATTATTTTTATAGGACATAGAGAAGGAAATATCTATGTCGTGTATCTAAATAACTTGTCTTTTTAAAATGTTTGCTTTGTTGTTAATAATGATGACTTATCTTGATTATGGCATAGAAGATTATGACATGCTAGTATGAATGTAATTTCCAAATTATCTAAAAAAGACCTTATTGTTGGATTGCCAAAAATGAAATTTCATAATGATAGAATATGTGATGCATGTGTTCAAGGGAAACATAAAAGAGCCTCATTCAAACCAATCAATATTGTTTCAACTACTAGAGTATTACAACATATTCATATTGATCTCTTTGGTCCTACTAGGACATTATGCTAAGGAGGTAAACAATATGGATATGTTATTGTAGATGATTACTCTACCTTTACTTAGGTTTTCTTCTTAAGCTCTAAAGATGAAGCCTTAGAAAAATTCATTACTTATTGCAAAATTATCCAAAATAAAAAAGGTTATTCTATTTCAAGTTTAAAAAGTGATCATGTAAAAGAAATTAAAAATCTTGGTTTTGATAAATTCTTATTGAAAATGGCATTAGCCATAATTTCTTGGCTCCTAGAACTCCTTAACAATATAGTTATTGAGAGGAAAAAATAGAACCTTGGAAGAAATGGCCAAAACCATCTTTGTGAAAATAATTTACCATGGTATTTTTGGGCGAAAGCCATTAACACTTCTTGCTACATTATAAATAGAGCAACGATTACATTAATCCTAAAGAAAACACTATATGAACCTTTTAAAGAAAGAAAACCTAACATTAGCTGTTTTCATTCTTTTTGATGCAAATGTTTTTTACTAAACAATGGAAAGGATAATCTTGGTAAATTTATTGCAAAAAGTGATGAAGGGATTTTTCTTGGCTATTCAACAAATTCCAAAGCTTATAGAATGTTTAGTATGAGAACTTTTATTGTTGAAGGGTCAATACATGTTATATTTGATGAAGCTAACTCAACTTTGAGGAAGGTATCTCTTGATAATGATGATGTAGAGATTTTCTAAGAACAAGCATCACACAAGGAGCAAGGACAAACAATACAAAATCAAGAAGCTTTAGAAGAGGAAGAATTACATGAGCCAACTCAAGTGGACAGAGAAAAAATCATCCTAGGGAGTTGACTTATGTCAAAGAAGGTGAGATAATTGGTAATCCTAAGCAAGGGGTAAAAACTAGATCATCTTTTAAAAATGCATGCAATTGCATAGCTTTTCTTTCACAAATTGAACCTAAGAATTTAGATAAGGCTCTAAAGGATGATATTTAGATCATGACCATGCAAGAGGGGTTAAATTAATTTGAAAGGAGCAATGTTTGGAATATAGTGGAAAAACATAGTAATTATCACATCGTAGGCACTAAATGGGTCTTTAGGAACAAAATTGATAAGCATGGAACCATAGTGAGAAACAAAGCTAGATTAGTAGCTAAAAGATATTGTCATGAAGAAGGAATTGATTTTGATAAGACTTATGCCCCCGTAGTTAGACTAGACGCCATTAAAATACTATTAGCCTTTGCATGTTTTAATAATTTCAAGTTGTATCAAATGGATGTCAAAAGAGCCTTTTTAAATGGTTTTATTAATAAGGAAGTTTATGTTAAGCAACCTCCCAATTTTGAAAACTCTTATTATCCTATTCATGTCTTTAAACTTTTAAAAGCTTTGTATGGTTTAAAGCAAGCACCTCAGGCATGGTATGAAAGGCTTTGAAAATATTTAATTGAAAAATGTTTTAATAGAGGCAATGTTGACAAAATTATTTTTATAAAAGTCAAAGGCAAGGACATCTTAATAATTTGAGTTTATGTTGATGATATTATTTTTGGTCCCACTAATGAATTTTATTGTCAAGAATTTTCTAAATTAATGTAAGGTGAATTCGAGATGAGCATGATGGGAGAATTAACATTCTTCTTGGGACTACAATTCAAGCAAACAAAAGATGGCATCTTCATTAATCAAGCAAAGTATACAAAGGAATTACTGAAGAGGTTCAAAATGGATGAAACAAAGCCTTGCACTATACTTATGAGTACTTCAACAAAGCTTGAGAAGGATGAAGAAGGTAAATGTGTTGGCTCTAAACTTTATAGGTCTATGGTAGGCTCATTGCTTTGTCTTACTACAAGTAGACCTGATATAATGTTTAGTGTATGCATATGTGCTAGATATCAATTGTGACCTAAAGAGTCATATCTAGTTACCGTAAAAAGAATCTGTAGATATCTTAGAGACAGTCTCAATCTAGGCTTATGGTATCCAAAAGAATCATCTCTTACCTTACATGCTTATTTCGATGTATATTTTGATGGCTATAAAATTGATAGGAAAAGCACTTCTGGTACTTGTCAATTTCTTAGAAATATGCTCATATCATGGTTCTCTAACAAAATAGTGTTGCTTTATCCTCAATCGAAGTGAAGTACATATCTGTAACAAGTTATTGTGCCCAAATTTTATGGATAAAACAACAAATAGAGGATTTTGGCATTACCATGGATCATATTCTAATTAAATGTGACAATACTAGTGCC